>DVWM01000019.1:0-19622 GCA_018235105.1 Junonia coenia | reverse complement strand
ATAAAAATCTGGTTATGTATTTTTTTAAAAACTTGATGATTTATTTTTACCATATAATAATATATATTCATTATTGAAACAAAGTACGATACAAAATGTACACGTTTGCCTTAAATCCAAAACTACTGTAATGTTATTTGTTATTTCATACTTAACATTTTAAAAACTACGTACAGTATATGCAGTTAAAGATAGTACCTTAAAAATACGAGAGAATAATTTATACAACGGACGAGGAAGTTTTACACTACAGAAACCTCGCAGACAATAACTTATCATTAAAAAAATTAATCCTAAAAAACTATTGTTTGAATAATAGATTTTAATAAAATAAAACCCCAATAATGGGTAATATTTTTTTTAATTTCTTCACATTCCAAAAAAACCGTGCGTATCACTTAAATCGTTCTTACAATATGTACAACACTTTAGAACCGATTCAAATAATGCTGGTAACAGATGCGTCCCAACTATTTGGTAAACCGAAAAAAAAACCGTAACTGTATAGTGCTAAAAAAGAGAGATCCATCGGTAACGGTGTCTAACAACTTCAACATTTTTTGGTATCAATTGAAAAAAAAAATACAAAAAAAAAAAATCAGGTATCAAATACGAAAAAGGCCACAAGTCCTCGAGAAACGCGAGAGATACGATTCGAATCGCTGAAAACACGAAAGAATCTGATACTGCCTTAACTTGACCAAAAAACTTCGTAGACTAGAATGCATCGGAACACACGGCCTGTGTGATTAAAAGAGGAATTCGAAACAAAATAGTGGCCTTAAGTAGCTTATTAACAAGGTATTTACAATGTCCAATGGTAAAAGAACAAAATGTTAAAAATAATGACGATAGAACATCAGTCCCATTCAAAGTTTAAAGCCTTCCATATTAGCTTCGAGGGTTTGATATAGTTTGGCATGTTACGTACACTTTCATTAATAAGAAATGTAAGCACACATTTTAAGTATACATTTGCTGCTACTAATTATATATCTTATCATTAATTGATAGAATTTAATGGACCATTTTTTTTTAATAACTTTTTTGTTCCTTAAAAATTTGATCGAAAACCTACATAGCGATAACAATTACGAAATCAGAAATAAAAGATAAATATTAAGACGTTTTTTTATATCCTACGCAAAAGAATGTACACTAATAAACAGACAGATCAACGGAATACAGGAAAAATAAAAAAGAAGAATTTTCGTTTTTTTTTTTCGTTTTTTTGTAGAAGAAATCTTGTGGAAATTATCACACTTATATCCGTAACTTCACTCGTTACTATGTATAATATTACGATTAATACCTATATTATAAATCCTATGTTAGTTCCTTGACTCAGATTGTGCGAAGTTTTCGTTTGTTTTATATAATTATCATTAAGTTTATCATTATACCAATAACTATTAATGACACAGCTACGTCAACAATTTTATATCATTACTATAATATGCATCCACTACAGTTTGAAGTTGACATAGAATACATATAGGTTTAATTAATAATTATTGTTTAAATTTAATCATTCTATAGACACCAATTATATATCAGTTATTACTATTAATTAATTATAGGGATTATGTGCTATTGATCAATACAAATGAAACGTAATGATTCGTTGTGTCTCAAAGTTGTAAGAGAAATGAACAAAATCTTACGATAGAAGACGCTTACTAAATAAATCAACAACAGTAATACATACATATGATACAGAGATACAAATTTTTCATCTTTTTTCAAACAACGTAACGAGAATATTTTTAACGTTTTCAGTTCTGTGAATGAATCACTAACATTATCAATCGAAACGCTTTTAAATGTTTTATGTATAATTAGGCCGTGTACGGATTGAGCGTTTTCGGGTACGCATTCTCTGTCACGTTAATCGCTGACAAGTTGGTATCGACAGCGGCTTGACTGAAAGCATGGAATGCGATAGAGTACTTCAGAAAATGCATACCCAAAAACGCACAGTTCGAACGTAGCTTTATATCGAGTATACATAATTTTTAGCCTACATACAATGCGTTAAGAACATCAATCTACTTGTATGACAAGCGATTTGTAAGCATAGATTCATAGTTAATACCTTTAATTCTCTAACTATCATTCTCTTACAAACGAGATCATATCTCGTTCATTACAACATTGATCATAGTCTTCGTTTACAGTCTCATGAATGACATTTAGAGAATTAGAGATATTGACTGAAGAATTGTCTCAAATCATCTGATTCTTTCTCAATCAAAAGCATAGATAGAATCAAATGCCTTGAGCCCGTGAAGAAGTACACAACAAGTTTTTTTTTTCGTTAATTTTAATTACATATATAACCTACAACAACTAACTACGTCTTCTATGATATTTATTTCTTTGAGACGCGTATATATACCCTCTAATTTTTTGTCACAGTGTCGCTTTATTTTGACTTTTACATTATTATAAACAGTTTTTCAATACTTATTTATTTACAATTTTTTATAAAATACCTCGATAGATTTTCAAAAAGGCTACGAAAGAAGAAGCTTAAACATTTAAGCAAAGGATTTGAAACATTTTTAGAACAGATTACATCAAGGGACAAAGGGGATAACTATGTATTTTTACAAAAGGCTCTCTTTTTACAATCTTAATTTCAAACAAAACATCGAAACCCTGATAATTCCAATTATTGAAAAACCACAACAAGAAGCGCTAAATACAATAATAAATTCGATGTTGTTACAAATACTCTCGGGGTTATGCTAATTATTCACATCGTAACTACAGTAAAACAGATTATTGAAATTGACAGTGATGTTGATGAGACCAATGCTTCTACTAACGTATCAAAACTTGATGGTGTTATTTTCACTAATGAAGGAAATTTAAATCTAATTTGAGCGTTTGTGTTACTATCAGTATTGCTTTTTAATATTATGCGCGTTTTAGCTTTACATTCCAAACTGGCTACGGAAGTCGAAGCAAAAGCAGTTACAACACTGTTAAGAAAATCGTACGTATCTTGTAATGGTTGTAATGACGTTTTATTCTTTAAATTTGCTTATGATAGAAGTGTTTGTGATGAAACATTAAATATAGATGCCTTATTATCAAACACTTCTCTCGTTGTAATACTAGCAATTAATATAATACCATATATGGTGTACGTATACATTATTGCCAAAGCTAATTGTTACAGCGACGTTCAGATCTTTATGTTTTGTAAGTTAAATTTAAATAGCCTTAAAAATTTGAATGTAGATGCAACAATTAGTATACATTTCATGAATACGCTAGTGGCATCAAAATATGTTGTGAATGCGAAGCCTTAAATGAGAAACAAAATGCATATCTGGCGTCCAAAAAGATTAAGTATAACATGATTTTTTAACAGCATCTAAAACACTACGCGCTTATAACGATATATTGAGCATCACTAAAATATACATATTATTATGATTTTTTTTTCAAGTTATTCATTAGGCACAAATTTATTTCTCCATTTATTATCAATATAAGTATAATACATAACACCGTCTACAACACACAAGACAGTTACTTACAGTTTGACATTACGACAATGTATACATAACACGTATTTATGCATTTCTTTAAAAATAATTGGATTTCGTAGACACTCACTAATTATTACACGAAGTCATTTTTACATAATATATTTATAAGAATATAATAATATAAGTAAAGCATTTACTTTTTTTATCGATCAGAGCACAACGGATCCCTTATTATTATGAAATATATGTATCTTAGGGACACAGAATATCTACAAATATTGTTTTCGTTATCTGAAACAGTATATTTTAGAAGATTTATAATTATATCTTATAATGACTGAGGTAATATTCATTTCTGAAACTTTACCCCGCTAACTAACTGACACCATTTTCAATGAATTGACAGTTTCTTTTTTTTTGCGAAAATTTTATACAAATCGTGTTTAGCTCGTGCTTTGCCGTGGACATCGGGCGGGACTCGGTCTGGTGAAGATATTTGCAACTATAAATTCGTAAAAAACGTCATCTAGCTTCTTGAACGGAATTTAGCGTTTGCTAAAGTACTACGAGACCACACCCCGATCTCCACAGGAAAGCAAATTATCAAAAATATGTAAGTATTGTTTTCCCTCACTAAATTATGCCCAGTTCTAAAAATTAAAAAAGTTAGAGAAGCTAGCGCTGCTAAAACTAATCTATGCGATATCAGTCTCCACTAGATTCTTATAATTTAGAAAATTCATAAAGTAAATCACAGAGTTTAAACAGCAAAATATTTGTTGGGAACCGAACTAGTGTGTTCTTCATACGAATATTTAATTATCACCGTCCCGCGAACTAATACATTTTCTTTATTGATATGTATCTTTCTATAGACGTTTTTTTATATATTGAAGCGTGAAGATGTAAAATGAAGAAAAGAAGAAATTTGAAGTGTCCCTTCGCATCGATCCTGAGGTGGTGTCATATCTTTGCAATATAAAGTTTTTCGTACCTTACCATTGAACGGAAATAACCTTACCTACAACAACCTAACGTACACTATAGCAAGACGTATCAACTCGAAACACCTACACAATTCCCTTACCATTGTTTCATTGAATGGATTTGAAAAAAGTCACGCGCGACCAATAAAAGGGTAAAGAATGACAAAGGTTACGCGCGTGGCTTGTTTCAAAAAACGAGAAACCGAACAAGGCAAGGGATCGAAACCTTCCTAAAATCCTTACTCAAAGTTCCGCACTCCGAAATTCCTCAAATGACATATCGATTAGCTTCCAACAGTAAAATTATAAATGACGAACTATTAACTATGTGTGCATCAAAGTATAAAGTGAACTTACGTACGTTAAAACAACGTAAGACGAATATGATTTTAACCTAGTCTTATTTTTCTATCAATCGAACGATACATGTTTCACCTAAGAAGTTTAAACGTAAATAAACGAATCGACGTTCTTACAATAAAGTTGTTACGAAGTAAAATTAAAGACGAAGGTTTTGCGAACTTATTTTAGAAGCCAAGTCGAGTAATGTACAAATACAGAATACGGACGCGACAACGCGGTGCAAACATGCGGCGAGTGACCTGACTGGACCGTAGCTTGCTAATCAGGCGACGGAGAGTAAGACGGATTATTTACTGAGATGCGTCTGAGACGTGCCGTTTGGAAATCACCCCGATTATAATAAAAAAATCTAAGAAAAGCAATACCTTGAAACAAGAACCAACTCACAGCCTATGATTTATAACCCGACGCTACGCCGAGGAGCCGTTTCCAAATAGTTCGCATTCAAAATTAAAGAAAACAAAAACCGAGAAAACTGAAGACGAACGCGGCCACGTGGCCGTTGAACTTAGAAAACAAATTTCACCCTCAAATCTTATTAAATAACTTTGTACATTGAATCCAAATGTCGACACGTCAATTGGATGTAGGCACTCTCTAGGCGGGGCGGCGAGCGGTCGCCGCGTCGTCGGCCCCCTTGTGGCGGCTCGAAAATGAGATCAGTGGTATCGGCCCGCGGCCCTGGCGACCCGAGCACCGCTTTAAGACGACGTGAGGTACGATGAGAACGTGTGGTCGTCCCAATCACCCGCTACGCCGATTTCGCTTAGCATGTCCGACACGTCCGGCGTGCAGGAGAATTCAAAATGCGATCCGGAAGAGGAGGATGCCGTCTCGAAGGACTCCATGTCCGTCAATGCATCTAGATCGACCTCACAGTCTGCTGGTAATGGTAGCAAATCCGTGATCGAGTAGAGATCCGTTAGGTCTGTCTGCTCGCGCCGCGTGTTGTCATCGTAGAAACAGGCGGATTCAGGAGAATCAGGCGCTCCCGCTGGGGACGCAGGCAGTGGTGGAGGAGCTGGTGTTTCCATGGGAACACTCGGGACACTAGGAACTGGTCGCGTTCGCCTCCTCGATACGCCTCTGTTGTTGTTGCTATCGGCCCGTTGTTTGCGTTTCTGCTTCGTTATCGCGCCACTCCTTTGCGCCGGCTTCGCCGTCTTCTTACGAGGCCTGTATTTGTAGTCGGGGTACTCGCGCATATGTAGCTGCCTGAGCCTTTCCGCCTCATCTATGAACGGTTGCCTCTCTTCATCGTTTAATGTTTTCCATACTCTTCCTAAGTTTTTGGAAATTTCCGCATTATGCATATCGGGCGTTTGCTCGCAGATTTTTCTGCGTTCTATCTGTGACCATACCATGAACGCATTCATCGGCCTCTTGATGTGGTTCGGGTTGTTCTTTTTCGTCTGTGAACAAAGAAATATCTCAATTAGTAAAATCAGATAAACCTCTATTATTGCAATGGGAAAAAGAACTTTAAAATACGCTATCGTAGATTTATGATTTAAAAAGGAAATCAGTGTTATCAGTTAAATTATGGAGAGCGTGATTATTATTTCAGGCATGTCCGATATGCTGAGCTCTGGCAAAGAGCTGGCTACGTTGAATTAGTATGCATGACGTTGCACCATTAAGTCTGCGTCCTTACTATTAATGATATTGTTATCATAGGAATTATTACTATTATTACAAACAAGTATAAATGTAATCAATTCGAATAGTTGGTGGGAGGAAAATTTTACAACACCAACGCTATACGAATATGTAATTGACTGATAATACGATTTCTGTGTGTTTGGTTTATATTACGCGTGACCCAATTTTAATCTATTTCAAATGACTTGTAGCGTATTCGTGAAACATTAGCCGAGTGCTTATTACTAATACTATTAATACTTCCGCGACTTAATTTTGAGGAACATTGACGAACGAGGATATTAGAGGACACGGGAAGTAATTATTTTATCGTCAAGGAAGCATAGACGATTCGAAACGTTATCGATCTTCCTATTTTCCTTACATCCCGAACAGATGGAATTTCGAGAGCATATTTACTAGGCCATGAGGAAATACGGGCCAACAATCTTAACGATAGAAAAAAAAATACGTAACAACAACACCGCACTATAAGCGAATATGTCTTTTATTATTCAAATCTTACTTTCGCTAAACACGGCTTTAGTCCCACTAGTAACAGCGAGGGGGAAAAAAATCTCACTCGACTTTATATTTTTTGCTCGTCTTATTTATATTCAGGACAAAAAAAGGGTTTGTCAGATGGCGACTAAATCAAGTTTGGTCCGCCCACTCCGGCTTTCAAGGTGAACTAAACTAAGGTAGGAGGTTTTTTGCAGAACTCCGCGAACGTATTCAGGTTACTGATGCTAGTATTATTATTATTTATGCCGCCTAAGCTTGAGCAATCTAAAATTGTAATGTGATGTTAATACGTATCTATGTACCAACAACAGAAGTAATAAACATCAAGTTGTTTTATTTATATCGACATGTTAATATACCATAGTAGTCAAATGTTGGGTGGAAGTTATTCGAAATAAACGCTCATACAAACAACAACAATTTAACAATAAGTATTAAAAGTTAAACTATTCATAGGCTAATTGTACCTTATTCTTATCCAACCGACAAAAGAAATTGCTAGATATTTAACAGACTGTATAATTTCACAAGGTGGTTCTATTTTTAAAGCTTCATTTTTCATGCTTCAAAACTTTTTTCTTTTTGTTTGAGTCTCATTCCTGGGTTTACTTTGTTAAATATCTTATTATGTATTCAGGGAGTGACTGACACTGGATTTGCAGACATAATTTAATTTTACGGCCCTCAAACTTTATGCCGGTTTAATTTATATTTTTAGAGGATTTGTCTCTGTATTCATTAAACTTATGCAATTTATTGTAAATATTTGATGAAGTTTATTATCTCCAAGACGGCACGAAATTTGGGCATCAATTCTGTTCTTATCTGTTCGTAAAAGGAAAAAATGATTACGGAACCTAACCAAATAGCTAAGGCGTGCTCGTGACGCCTTTATACAGTCGAGCAACCTTCTATTTGGAGTAACGTCAATGCACACTCGTCGTTTGACTATGCCGGCAACACAAGGGCACCCACTTCGCTTCCTGAACATGACATATATCTTATGAATGGATCTACTCGTTGCTAAGGTTTCACCTTCTAATCTCTTGGGATATTTTTACTGTACCTTCCGAAACGACATAATTTCGCTCTTTTGTATCATATGAACCATATACAGATATAGAGTTAACAATAAAAACATAAAACGTTTACATTAGTTTATTTAATTTTAACAGAATCAACTTATTAATATATTCCGATAACAATTATCGTAAAAAAACTCAGTTTCAATTTCGATATACACGAGTAAAGTCATCAATACATGCAATACGATCGATCATGAGATTAAACTTGTGAAACGATTGTGAATTTAAATGCGAAGCAATACGGGCTATTATCGTTCGAAATCATGAATTCAATCTACAATTGAATCAGTGAAATAATTCTCATGTTTTATTAATAACATTTGCAAGACTAATTGTTTGTTTACCCATCGAAACGCCACACCCGATATTAAAAAATGAAGTTACGATACTCAAGCGGAGTAACATATCGCATTTCCGTGTTTTAAGCACGTATTCAATTCCGGGGTTTTCGCAAGTCGAGTGGAGGTCGCGACGATAAGGTTTTTAAAGATGATTAACAACTACTTCCTTCGAGGAAACGAATTCTCTAAACCATATCAGAACTGGTTCTCAATAATGGTTTAGATAAATATTTTCGCATGCCCCACCGGAGCCTACGCGGTTATTAATAACGTGTAATTAATAACACATTAATGAATATAAGATTAATTTATTCGAGGAACGGCTGACGGCTTTATGAGTTTTAGCATGGCTTATGGAAAAGAAATATTGGTAACGATATCAGCCGAAATTGAGTCTTAATAATTTATATCGTGAAGGGCAATTAAACGATATTTATTGACTGGGTCGAAAAGTACGCTTTCTATAATTATCTTAACGTTTAATAAATCACAAATCGCTGATGATGATTTATGAGTACTCGAAAAATAAGGTCGTACATTCATAAAATAAACGGTAGGAGACGACGATAAACAGAATAGCCACGCTAAATCTGACACTTTACTTGAAGGGCTCTAAGCCCTTAAGAGTTTTAGCGTATAATGCGAGGCACGAGAAAATATTAATGAAGATGTTGACAATCCCAAGTCCTTTAGTACCGAACAAAAGCTTTGGAGGATGGCGATTAGGCCGGGCCTCATTGTAATAGGGCCTCAACAGATGAGACCTTTTGTGTTGGCTGATAATGAGTTACAATAGTCGAAATGAAACTTTTTGGGGTCCCTTTGGATTCAAAAGCCGGAACGTGGAATAAATGGTCATTGTCGGACCCTGTAATTGATTTAATTCTCTCGTGCACTGTTACATACCTAATACAATCCGTTGATATATTGTTATCATAATTAAACTGGATAATTGATGTGTTTAATAACTTCCTACATACTAAAATAAAGCCTACGCAATAGGTGTGGCTAGTATATCACGACTAACTAATAAAATAAACATTAACGTTAAATAGTTTGAACTATATCTTAAATACAGCTTTCAATGATACCAAAATAATTTCGGAGCCCCGAATAAATAGAACCTACGAAATATTATATCAAATTCTCGCTTCACTGATCATTTTATTAAGGCAGACCCTTATTACTGAAGCAATTTGATCGGGTTCGTTTGAGAATAAAGAATGGAATTTTTCAGACGACATCTTGCGCTTTATTGAGAAGAATTTCGAGTCTCATAGAAATTATTACAACGTTAAATATTTATTTTTGGGTTTAAATATTAAAATTAAACCCATAAAATGTAAGATAAAATTAAATTGAAGTAACATCGTAAAATTCTAAAATAACATTTAAATTCTGTATTCAAAAGTTCGTTTAATAAAAGGCGGTAGAGTAAAGCAACAGTTGTGAAACAAAGCAAATTAAGAGATGTAAAAGAAATGGCTTGACAAGTACTCTAGTAAGAATGAAAATACGAGAAGCTGTTGAATTGTTTTAAATTTAAATATCAGCGTCTCCTAGGGGTACCGTCGACGCGATATATGTTAAGTAAGGACTAGAGAAAAGGCTGAGATAAAATTATACCAGGAAGCGAATATAAATTGCGTATAAGTCATGAATAAGCCGTGCCTAAGTGCTACAGAGTATTTTTACCGCTTTATGGCACGGTACACAACTTTCAACTTAAACGGAATAATGCAAAGAAAAATTGCAAACAAGTAAAATTTATAGTGCGCTATTAATTTCAGTCAACGTTTCGTTTATTGCGGATAATCCATATTTGCATTTTGAAAATCATTATTAAATTATTTCACACGAAATACATTACAACGCAAATAGCGATGAATTCTTTGTTGATTCACACAGAATACTGATGCAATTATTATTTGATTTAAATTCTATCCTATTCAACGTGATACGTCCATCCATCATGTTTCATAGTTCAGGGTTACTATACTTTCAATAGTCCTAATCATAGCAACTCATTGTTGACTTACGACAACACTGACGTTTCCATATTATTTCTTAACGTTTTCAACATTTATCTGTTATTATCCTTAATTGCTTATTTGATTTTGAATTGCAAATGAATATCGTAATGGGAATAAATTTATTCACGTTATAAACTACTTTATATCGTTCGGTATAAAGTTGCCTGTATCAGGATCAACGGAACGAAAAAGTTTCGGTTCATTCGAACTGTCAAATTTCTGAAGTCTTGTTGGGAAGCAAAACACGCGTCGAGCGAAGTCAAGTGACTGCGTCGACGGAAAAGGGGTATTTTTTCATCTCTTCCTTTTTCAGTACATCAACCGTTTTATTCGTTATTTGATTCGAGAGTAAAATCGATAAGTGTACAGCCGAAATTACCCGCTTTGTTTTAAGAGATGCTATATCAGATAAATGTTATTTAACTACTGTTAGTTCTTCTTTATTTGTAGAAGATGGTAATGTTACCAAGGTAGTTGGCACGTTCAACGTAGTATGTGTTGATATAAAATATAATTTTAAATTGTATATCAAAATTTTAGAATTCACCTCTGAAGCCACGGAGCGAAACATATAGGCCAAGGTTTATAGCATTGTAATATGTAGCATCACGTACCTACTCTCGTTCAGAGGCGTTTTTTACTCGGTTTTAGCAATAAATCTTGAGCCGTTTGGGCGTCGGTACATTGAAATTCTAACGTGGTTCATTTTCAATAACGGATGCTGATTGAATTCCTTACTCTTATCCGAGCACGTAAGAAGGGTAATGTTTGTTCTTTATTGTGCACGTCTTTTATAATTTTAACGTGTCTACAATTCATTATCTGAATTCGACGAATTTCCTTAAATAGAACGATTGCATATAAATTGACTCAATTTATTTTGTTCAAGTGAACCTTTAACGTGTAAAAAGTTTTTAGATTTTATGTTTTTTATTCGATAACTTGGAGATACTACTACGACTTACAAAAATAGGGATATTTACAATGTAATAAGAGTAATAAGAGGTTATATACGAGTAAAATAGTTATTCTAATTTAAACCGTAGTTTCAAAGATTACAATCTCAAACTCATAAACCTTATATCATATAAAATGTAGAAAATAATAACACAATAAAATTAACTCAAATATCGCGATAAAGTAAACATTAACTTTTTGCAGCGATTGAGCTTGAGACTAAGAGTGGACGAGCCCAACGCGGAACATTCTCATGCATTATTTATTTACAAACACCTTGTTCTACGAATTTCGAGAGAATACCGTAACGAATTGACTACTAACTAATTTTTTTATGTATCTTTAATAGTCATCAACGTTTTTAAATCGGTTCCAAAAGGACACTACAGAGACCAAACCGCAGACGTCGAATTACTTCTAATAAATTATTGCTCATACATTATCGAGTTAGTAACACAAGCACAAAAACGCTCACGAGTTACGGCGCTATATGAGAAAAATGTCCGTGCCATTCTCTACTGTAAGTTGGTGTAATAAAGCATTAAATGGCATACATAAAATTGATGTATAGCACGAATTTGTTTTAGTTCGTACAATGAAACAATAATAATCCTCTGCCATATATGGATACACCAAATTGGTAAACACATAAATGGCCAGCGACATACATTTTCATTTGACTAGCGCTTCAATGTGGCTTTGTTTTACGGCTGTGAACTATGATGTTTTATTTACAATCCTTTTAAGTTGACCCAAATCAACGGTAGCAATGCTTTCACTTTTATTTACTTCTTCACTATTATTTACCTTGTAATTAGCTTTAGCTTTTATTACACGGTCGGAGCTATAAACTTTTCTTCGCCTAGAATTGTACGAGTATAATAAAATTTATTTTCCCTTTTAGGACGTTCTAAAAATTCTATGTATACGAAACGGAATAATAAAAAAAACGGTCCGATCATCAAACAATACCCCATAGTTATTCCCTGCATGTTATGAAAAAACGTGGAAAGATAATCTACATGTATAGTCTGCCTAGTTGAGATTCAAGGCATGCGCGCATGAATAGACGATTATGGCGAAAAGGGGTCGAATTGACGTATCTTTAGAAAACGCCCGCGTTTATCGTGACTGTTGACACGTGTCGGGAAGTCAGGTCGAGATTTGTTGCTAATGCAAGGTACAGACGACGTACAAAGTCGTAAGGTTCATTTGAATATATTACACGGAAAAATATAACAACATTCATTTCTAAGCATATCTATCAGTCATCTATTCGACATCGTATTCAGATAAAGTTTTTCAAATCATTGTAACGGAAATATCAATAAAATATTAAATTACGTCGATCTTTTTATATTCTAATTATATTCTCGTGCACAAACGAATATGTAATATATCGAAGGAAGCTAAAAAATATTTCCCCATACCAAAAATAATAACCACAACCATTAAACATTTCAACGAATTGTCACGCCTCATTACAGATTTATTACATAGCGTGTTAATTATAAATTCCCTACATTAATCTTATAGTCATTTAAACCGAAACAATATTTATATTACACAACCAATATGTATTTAACCCCAAGTCAATACGTCAACAAGACGTCAGACATTGGGTATTGAATTCGAAACCGTTCGTGTTTATCGCCTCTAGGCTTACCAACTGAACCGTAATAAGCCTGTCAGTTCATTAACATGGATATACCTACGTTATGGCAATAGACTTCGCCTTTGTGTTCAGGAATGACATTCATCTTGATATTATATCATTGGATATATTTAATAAAAATGGTCTATGTAATGCTCCTTGTAGGACTCCTTTTTTGTCATTCATTAAACAATTAATTATAATAAAATTGGTATTCATGTTGTTTATAAAATGTTAATAATAAATTGCAGAATTTAAAATAAATGTATTACATGTAAATAAAGTTGTTGTGTGTTGTAACAAGTTTTTTATCGAAGTAATCGATACGACGTAAACATTCAAAGGGCTTGCTAAAAACATTACAGTAATAATATACTACATGTAATGGTTTTAACTGTAACACTATATAACTCTGATATTATTGCTACGATAACCATTAAGCTAAATATAACCATAGGAACCATATACATGTTCCATAGTTACAATCGTTACGAATCGCAAGGCCAAACACACGCCCGGGGCGCTTGAGAGCAGAATAAGATTTTTATACATTTATCATACTTCAAATTTGAGCAGTTCATTATTATGACTTTAATTATTTTAGTGGACGGTCAGCAAAAAAATATCAAGTATAAAAATTTAAAATCTATTTATTTTTTATTCGTCTACGTAATCCTACTTCACAATATTATTCTATAACATATACACAGTCAGTTTAGCTAAATTTAGCACAAAAAGGTAACAGTAACGCTTACGTTCATATTTTTTGCTACATCATCAAAAAAAAAAAGATCTAACACTTTTTTGTCGACCGTACCGGTCTAATCACGTTCTCTAGGTAATCACTCTTGATTTTTTGCTTTTCTCCGAGCCACAAATAATAACGTTTGTAATGTTACACTATAGCCATGGAAGGTGAAATGAAGGTCTCGAAAACAAATCTTGTTCTGATTTTTTTGTTTGGCAATTACCCTTTATAACTTATTAGAGATAATTTCTGGGTCACACGTAAATGGAACCACTCTTTGTGGTATTTCAATGTTTTCACGTTTTAAGTTCTAACTTGGTAAAATTTAAGGTATTTTTTTTGTTTTGTTACTTTTTTAGGTTCATTAAATTAATGAAAAATATATATCGTATTTTTATAGTGAGTATAGATATGTATATTCTAAATATGTATCGACAAATGCTTCCTTCTTACCAGATAAAGCGCAGTGATAAATAAATGAACGTATTAACGCATAATCTAGTTCTCACTAGGTCAAGATAGAAACGGGCTTAGAACAGGAATCGAATGCCTGACATGACAATTATCGATTATTAACCACTTAGTCCGAGGTGAAACTTCATAATGTTAACTAGATCGGTATTGCCTTTCCCTTACCTGATAAACATAAAGATACCGATACTTTAAATATAGCTGTTAAAAGTAATACATTTAATTAAACGTTTTTAGAACTTATTAGAATATTATTTAATATCATACAATTTTCTGATATAGCAATAGATGGTAATTTAGGTTATTATTTCGATGTAGTTGATTACTGAACAGTGTTCGGTTTTAATTTTAATAGCTTTAATAGAGAAATTTGTAATAACCAATCTATATTATAATATACTGTATAAGCAGAGTTTTGATAAATCGTGATCAAAAAAAAAAAGTAACAAAAGTTTTATAACGTAAGTATTACGAACTGAATTAAAAATAAAATGTCCTTCACATTCTACATCGTAAGTTGACAACAGAAAAACTAAAAATCTTTTAACGTACAAAAAACTTGGAAAGGTAACTCCGTTGGAAAAAACAGCTAAAAATAAAGTTCACGAAAGACCGAAACGTAAACGTTTAACCATCTTAAAAATTCAAGCACAACCTAGCAAAGGAATTAATTAAAACAACTTCGATCGGAAATTTTAAACAAACGAAACTCGAGTCAGACCAATATGTGCGAGCGGATCTTGTTAGCTAAAGCAAATTTAAAGCGAGTACCAATAAAGTTTATTCAGAAACATTGGTCTCTTTGACCCCTACAAACCTTAAGTAATTGTAATGAAATAGGAAAACTAGTCTGTTTTAATTCAGGTCAAACATCGACCTTCGTTTGCATTAACATAATTTGTATCAAGAGTTTTAAAGATAGAAAAAAAATCAACTGAATTATTACGCAAGATTCAAGTCGAGATGTGCATACATTTGAATGAAATAACGTATATCACAGAGTAACTATTTTATTATATAATATTTAAGATAAAACACGACAGCATCCTTGCAATACTCTGAAAAATATTTCTTCTTTACTTCAAGTGCCATTTGTTGCATACACTCTGAATATCTCAGATGCATCGGTAGTTTTATTTTATGTTCCATAAATTCCATTTCAAAAATAGCATTTTAACAAAAATACATTACACGATCATTTTTAAAATAAACGTAACATTGAAATATTTGGCCATAATGCACGTAGTTAAGAAGTAAACTATTATTTATTGCGGGGGATGACCAAAATACGAAATAACTTGCCAAAAGCTGTGTTACTCCACATATAACGGATGCAAAATATCATTACACTTAAATTTATGATTTTAGAAGATAAATTGAATACTAGACGGGCTCGTGATTTCCTGCATTATAATGTATTCGAGTCGGGCGGTCGAGCGGCTTGTGCTTGAAGGTTGTCATAGTTCATGAAACGTTATGCAGAGCGGACAAAAAAAATGTAACAAATTTGAATTGAACTAATAAAAATGTAGATATGTTAGACATTATGGTACAATTTATCGATCAGCGCAAATATGTAGATATTGTACAACGCCCAATGTAGGTATTCCATTTCTTTTTTGGTTAAATATATTTATTATTATAATTCTGCGTTTACTTTTTACAAAACTGACTAACAATCAACGTACCCGTAACTGGCAATAAAACAAACAGTAAATTGAACTACAAAGAGTAATAAATAACGCAATTAAGCTAGACATGAAGTTCCTACTACAACTTTCTAAATAAGGTAAAATTTATAGTAAGTTAAAGTAAATGCAACATTGCTTTCAAGGAGACCAACAAAGTGGACATAAAAATGACATATAAACACAACTTGCACGTGTTAGAAATATACATTCGAAACAAGTATCAATAACGTTGAAATAGAAATACAAATAAGGATATATGAATAAAGTAACGTTAGATAATTATTACTTCCCAATAATAATAAAATAGTACCAAACGTTTTTAAATCGGATACTTTATATGCAGTAAATGAAGTTAATTTAAAACGTGTTAGTGATACCCTTAGAGTCAAGTGAAGCGTAGGTATAAAACGTATAAGCGTTTGAATAACGCTTCTGTGCGTAATCTATTCAGCTCACACATCACGTACGACGTAAGTCGATGTGTGCGGACTACCGATAGGCAGTTTTTTATGCCCCACCACACAGTGTTTATTGAATCCTGTATCGCATTGCGTAGATCAAACCTTTGCGACTCGACTTGCACAAATGATGACCTTAAACTAAAGTTATTGAAATATTATTTATCATTAAAATATCTGTAAAGGTTTCTGTGGCTTTTAAATCAAAGAAATCGTACTTCCAAGTCAGTTAGTCACGCACAAAAGTCAACAATGTAAGCAGAAATAAGAAATCCATTCAACGTATAACCGATTTTATAACAAACATTATTCTTATTTAGATCAAAGTTATGACTAAGTTTATTGAGACAGAAAATATTTCTTACAATGGACTATTTGAATGGGAAAGCCATTGGTCTCGATGTATTGATATCTACTCTTCTTTTCAATTTTACGTCCGACTAAAATATAATTCAAACAGTCTGCTCTTTATGGGTGCGTCCACCTCCTAATGTCATTCGCGTCTGTAAGATTTTATTCGTTGTAATAAATTATTTTCATTTGCATTATCCGAGTATCACATACCCGTGCATATTCATAACGATATTAACAGAAATGAACGCTATGAAAAATATTATTAGTTTAGCACAAGAAATAAAAAATATGGTACCTCGGTGCTCGTCGTGAAACTTGGAAACTTGAAGATAAAATAAGAATTTATAGTGATCATGGATTCTTTGTAGAAAACTTATACACAAATCAACATTACAAATAACAGTAGTTTAACACTTAGTTTTGAACTTTTCTCTGCATTCGACATAAAGGGGACTCCTGACGCGGAGGTGCAGCGCATTGCAATTTGCATTGTCATTATATTGTAGACGCCTGTAATGTTAGAGACAAGTTCCAAGTTTCTACAATTCATACTCTGGAGAATAAGAGCTTGGATCAGCTAAAGGAATATATTGTGGAAGAGGTACCAGTTGCACTATGATATTTTGATTTGATTGAACATGTTAATGGAACTCTAATATGATATCTAAACCTGCACTTTTGTAACTTTAAATTTTATTTTCCTATATTATTTCAGACAACATAATGCAAATCACTTTTTTGTTATATAAACTAGTGTAGCAAGCAGATAAAAATCTTTTCTATATACGGTTATAACAACGGGTATAAAAATAGAAATATTTATTCTAATATTTAAATGGAAAAATGTGAAACTACCTGTACTATCATTTGTCTGCAGTTTTATTCGTAAGATAACTATTAAAATATATGACCAAAGTATTTTGACCTTACCTTCAAAGTTTGAACGAGATTGTAAGGGGAACGGTAGTTTTATAGTATTTTTCCCACTTAATTCTCTGTTTTATAGCACAATGGTGACGAAAAACATTGTAATATAAAACGTCTTAAAGGAACGGAGTATATGAAAAGATTTCATTTTACGACAAATAAAAATAGATGGGTTTCTATCTCTGAAAGGACAAAAGTGAGACTCATTCGAGTTTACTTTTACGTTTCACGTTAAATTTAAATATCTTCATCATCTTTTTCATTTCTTTCAATATTAAACATCATAAGTATTATACGTATTTGAAGACAACAGAATGTAAAGTTTCATTCAAAATATTTATCTTGGTCGGAATATCAAATAAATTAATTTCATATGCAGTGTTGTGATAAACTTTGAAAATTTCCAAGATGTCTTAAAAGAAGATATTTACAGAGTCATCGTGCACTCTCAGAACTACTTTCCAGTTGATTCAGAATAACACTTAGCTCAAACTTTTCGCTTACATTGCTACACTTTCATGAGTTTTACATGCGTAATAAATGACTTTATTATCATAGAGCAAAGTATGAAATAAAGTTAAAATTTTCTACCTCATAAAACCGTAAGACTTTGTTGATCCTACCGTCTGTGTAAATACTCTCCTCGGAAGTTACGGAAAAATATAGTCGGGAGATTTAAATATACTTATTCATATCAAAATACATTGAGCATAGTGAAAGATTATCATGTCCTTTTCACAGATACATGCATATACTTATAATACTGAATGAACGATTTGATGAAATTTTGATATTATACTTTTGAACAGCAAATATGCTATTTTTAGGTTCCTCGTAAGTGCATAGATTTTTTTATTATAGGTAGTCATAGATTATCATCTAAATAGAAAAGACAAATAAGTATACATGAAGATTACGACAGAACCAAAGTTAAACAGCATAATATCTTAACTCAAAGATATACTCGACTGATGCACGAATTCGTGAAGTTGCTGCACGTAAACTTCCCCACATAAATAATGTTGTTACTAACTACCTGAAGTGTAACGAAATTATCCTATAGGAACGAGATTAAGGCGTGTAGGGAAACATTTGCTTCTTTCAGATTACCCGCTGATTCGATTTCGTGTATCGTGTTAGTTTTAGTTTGACTTTTATTTATTTTATGCTTTGTTGACTGAGAAAATAACATAATCACTTAAGTCATTTCTATTTTTGGTTCAAGTTTAATTTGCATATTTCAAAATCGTAGTTTTATGTCGGTTTAATAAAATATTAAATTCAAATAAGATAAAAATTCAATTAGTCTACAACATATTAAATACTGTCGAAAACGTAGTTTCCTCGCATACCCTCGAAAATTGGTTCATCAACATTCCCAATTTCATCCTAGCGCGTTCTTACATCGTCCATATAAAATATTAAATTTTCCTCGGTAAAAATTTCAGCTCATCCCCGTTGGGGCTGAACGGGGAACTCGTAAATTCACCCCCTCTCGATGTCGCGAAACGAAAAGTTTTTGCTCGGTGAAATTCTCCCGCAACCGCACCCGACCTCTACTCGATGTCAGGTAAAGCCTTAATACAAAACTTTAGGACGCCGAAAAGACTATTATTAAGTAAGAAAAGTGATAAAGAAACGCTACCGTAACGTCCAAACTTAGGCAACAAAATAACGCTATTACTAACTTGTAAATCTCGTTTCCACAAATGAATAAAAACGTTTATTGATAAATGTATAATTAATCATGGAATTTTAAACGAACTAACTGGTACAAATGTTAAAATAAGAAAATTAAAAATTTATAACCTACAATTATATAAGATTTCTCACTGCGTTAATTACAAAATCAAGGTTCTTAAACTGTGCGATAATAGCGATGAAA
>DVWM01000018.1:0-20110 GCA_018235105.1 Junonia coenia | reverse complement strand
TTTCGAATTATTCGAAATTTTTCGAATTATTCGAAATTTTTCGAATTATTCGAAATTTTTCGAATTATTCGAAATTTCTCGAATTATTCGAAATTTTTCGAATTATTCGGAATTATTCGAAAAATTCCGAATAATTCGAAAATTCGAATTATTCGATTCGAATTTCGAATCGAATATTGATATTCGATTCGATTCGATTCGAACGATATTCGCACACCCCTAGTTTATAATATTGTCGTAGTGAATTTGAACAGTGTCTTCGTTCCTCCAGTTCTCGAGTAGGTTTGTTATGCAACTATTCAACGCTTGTTTGTAGGCTTGTATTTCTTGCCCAAACTTGGGGCATTGCCCAAACTTACACCGACTTTTTGCTATGGGAAGAATGTTTAAAGTCGCTCTCACAGGTCTGTGATCCGAGGGGTAAGTGATGTTTAAGATCTGTATATTGCATATCTTTTTATGTAGAGTGGTCAAGATGTAGTCTATTTCGTTTTTTATTATTTTGCATTAGGAGATCTCCAGGTCCATCTTTGTTTGTTATTTTTGTTTTGAAAAAGGTGTTCATGATATACAGATTATTCTCGTGCGCAAAATCAATGAGTCTACCTCCTCTGCAATTTCTGTCTCCGTATCCATGATTGCCAGTAGCGGCTTCGTTAGGATCGGTCAGTCCTATTTTGGCGTTAAAATCTCCCATGACTATTATATTGTTATCTGAGAGTTTTATAGCTTTGTCGACAGTACTGTAGAAAAATTCCAGTTCCTCGTCGCTCGATGCATCCGTTGGAGCGTAAACTTGAATAATGCTTAATTCTAAGTTATTGATATTCATCTTTAACAATGCTACTCTTTCTGATAGTCCTGTGAAGCTTATGATGTATCGTTTTAGATATTTTTTGACAATAAATCCCACTCCGTACAATCCAGGCGTTTCTCCAATGTAATATAAAATAAACTCGTCGTGTTCTTCAATTGTATTTCCGAGTTTTCTAATTTCTGATAGACCAATAATGTCAAACTTTATATTTTTCAAGCTCTCTGAAAGTTCCAAAAGTCGAGAATATGTTGACAGAGTTTTAACATTGTATGTTATAATGTATAGGGTATTCTGGTGACCGTTTTTTGTGCTGTTTGTTTTTGTTATCTCTGGAGGGTTTTGGTCGTGATCTTCCTCGGTGACCAACCGGCTTGGAAGATGTTCTTTAATCTTAATTTGTGTACTTGTCGTGTTGTTCATGTGAGAGGGGGGCGGTAATTGCTATTGTTTTGTGTTTTTATTTATTTGTTCGTTTGATGGGTTTCCAGGGTTTTTATTGGTTAAATAATTAAGTATTCCTGGTTTAAGAACTCCTTCTAGTGAATTTGACGGTCTATGTAGTCCTTGTTTTGTCTGAATTTTGTTCTTTTTGTTTACTTGTTTGACTTGTATAGTGCCTGTAGGATCCTTTTCACCCGGCGATGTTGATAGGGTTCTTTTCTTATTTCCTGGTGCATCTGCGTTATTACGGCGTATTATTAATTTGTCATACCTGATAGTGGCATAATTTCCTTTCTCTCTTTCTATTTTCATTTGTTCTATTAATTCCTTTCTTTTTTCTAAAACGTGTTGTGGAAAGTCTTCGTTTATATAATAATCAGTGTTTTTTAATGTTTTTCTCTGTTTATAAATTCTTATTTTTGTGCCTAATGTAGTGAATGTCACAGTAATCGGTCGAGGTTTTTCTCCTTTCTTCCCTATTCTCCTAAATTCTTGTATATCCCTGCTCTCTAGCTCTATAGAAAAGTAGCGTTTTATAAAATTTATGATATTTTCTTCTGAGTTTTCATAGGATGTTTCCGTCTCCGCTAAACCGAAAATAACGATGTTTCTTTGTCTTGACTGCTTCTCTAGAAAGTATAATCTTTTCTCCTGGTTTTCTAGCTTTTCTTCTAGGTTATTGTATTTTTCTTCCATTATTTTGAATTTTTCTTCTAGTTTGAGATTTATGTTATGCGTAACTTGTTGCGTAACGTTGTCTGCTGATTGCACAATGGTCAGTTTTTGTTCATTAAGTTCGCTTTGTATTCTTTTGAGCATATTCATTACTTCTTCCATGGTTTGCACGTTATTATGTATTCGATTAGTAAGAAGATACTTTTGTTTTGATACTTGTGCTGCCCTCTATTGGTATGGTTAGGTACTAGTACGCAGACGTTAAATTGGAGATTGCTAACGACTGGCTACCTCGAGCTATGATAGTTTTCAGTTTATCCACTAGATGGCGTTATTACCTCGATCGATATTGATGTGTCATTCTAATGTTATTGTTAAATCATTAATATTGTTGGTTAGAATTTATTTTTCACTTCATTGTTGAATAATTTCACTGTTAGATTTATGTACTGACTTTCGTAGGTTCTGGGGATCTATTTTTTTGCGCATAAAGTCACTGGCAGAATAGTAATACCGTTATTTCACTGCACTGTTTTGCTTGTATTTTGATGAATGTATGTCATACTATAAGTATATCTTTATTTTGTGTAATGTTCACATTTCTTATTCTATTTCACTAATTATTTATTCCTATTTACTACAACTTTTATTATCTTTAAACAATAATCTAAAAACATCTCTTTAATTTCTTTGTTTACAATTAAGTTTTTTAAATTTTTCTTTGTTATTTTCATACCTATCTTCGTTTCAATATCATACCTATCTCTCCCGAATACAGGGCATTGGCATAGGATGTGCTCGACCGTCTCATCTACACCCGGTTCACAGATGCACGATGGGTCCTCCTTACACCTGAACCGATTTAGATATAGTGAGAACCCACCGTGCCCCGTCAGAGTTTGAGCCAATAGTGCTGTGTGTTTAAGAGATTTGGCCGTTTTGTATGCTTCTACCGCGTCTGGGAAAAACATTTTGGTACCAGCCGCAGTCTCGCCAGCCTTGTACCTCCGGTTCCACTCGCCAAGCGACTCCAGACGTAATAGTCGCTTGACGAATGAGACCGGACATTGGTCATAGTCTGGGGCTTTTTTAAGCCTGAGGGCAGCTTCTTTGGCCAGTTGATCTGCACGTTCGTTCCCCTCCAACCCGGCATGGGCTTTTACCCAAAACAAAGAAACCTCCTTGTTTTGGGCGCGGCAAGCCATCAGGTTGCCTCTGATTTTAACTGCCAATGGGTGGAGGGAAAACCCTCCCGTCACTGCCTCTAATGCGGACCGGGAGTCGCTGTACAGGCCAAAAGACCGTTTCGAGCTTTCCACCACCAGCGTGGTCGCCTTCCATAGGGCCAGTAGCTCAGCCTGGTAGACCGAGCAGTGCGAAGCTAGCTTCAGCTTGAGGGATCTGGTTTCAGCTGCGCCATCCCACAGTGATAGCGCAGCCCCCACCTTCCCCTCAAGCTTACTGCCATCTGTGAAAATTCGCACCGCTTGGCAGTTGTGCCTATCAACCTGCTCTCGGTCCTCCAGGTTCGTAAAGCTAAAGGCCACATGTTTAGCCGGGTGTGGGTCATTTTTAAAACCGGCGCGCCGCTCGACCTCCCTATCCCCCAGTATTGGTCGCGATACTCCCCTTTTTAACTCATAAAGGGTTGCCACCTCTCGCACCCTGAGGTCCAGAGGTAGTATCCCGGCCAATAATAGGGCTGCGTTGAGGGAGACGGTGCGGTGGGATTTTATAATTTTTTGGGCGAAACCTCGCTGGATGGTGTCAAGCCGCTTTCGTACCCCCAACTTTTTCGCGGCTGGTGCCCAAGCACTGGCTGCATACAGCACTATCGGCTCAACCACCGCTGTGTATATGATTCGCACACATTCCGGGTGGAGGCCCCAACTAGCTCTTGCGGCCGTGGAGAGCTGCCTATAGACGCCAACGACCTTTGTGCAGATGGTATCAATGTGCTTATTAAATGTGAGTTTGTCGTCTAAAGTCAGCCCCAACACTTTAATATGCCTAGACATATCAATCCTCACCCCGCCCATGCTCAGAAGTGGTGTGTCGTATTTTAGTTTTTTAGTGATGACCATGGCCTGGGTTTTATGCGGCGCAAATTTGAGTTTATTACCGACACCCCACTCCTGAACATACGCAAGGGCGGAATTGGCCTGCAGGGAAACCTCCAACCCGGTATCGGCGTCAAAAATAAGTATGACGTCATCGGCAAACGCCTGGCATCGCACTCCCCGATTTTGCAGTCCCTTCAGTAAGGGATCGAGCAGTAGATTCCATAGGGTCGGACCGCCTATGGAACCTTGGACACAACCCTTGGTCGTCTGTTTGGGGTATTCAGCCCCAGCATACCTCACGATGACCTTCCTATCCTGGAGATAGCTATCGACGACTCTTCGTATATTAACCGGACAATTTGCCTCAGCCAGTCTGGTTCTGATGGCAGGCCACCATGCACTATCGAAGGCTCCCTCTATGTCCAGGGACACTATCAATACAAGTTTCTTTTGTAACAACCTGCCATTGATGTGTCCCATGAGATCATAAAGGGAGTCCTCCGTACTTTTTTGTGGCATGAATCCATACTGGCGAGTACTAAGGCCGGGTAATATATGCCATCTGATGCGTCGAACTAGTAGCTTCTCCAGGATCTTACCCATAACCGGCAGTAGGCCAATCGGCCGGTATGCCTTCGGGTTGGTGTAATCGGACTTCCCGGGCTTGCGGAGCACCACCACCGTGGCTTCCTTCCAAATCTTCGGGAAGTATCCGAGTTCGAGGCATTTTTTGGCTATCGCGAGGTACGCCTCTGGGCTGACGGCAATCGCATGTTGGCATATATCGGCTGTGAGTCCGTCCGAGCCTGGCGCCTTCTTTGGATTAAAGCTGCGCACCGTGGAGAGAAGTTCGTGAGAGGTAAATGGCGGGTCCAAGCATTCACCTTGCGTCCATCCATTTACTTTATCGGCCTTTTCTCTTATCCATCGATGCTCAGCCTTGTCCATACTCTCAAGGTCGTCCGGGTAAAATGTTTCGGCCAGCATGCGAGCCGACTCCATCGGGCCACATACAGCTCCATTCCTTACTAAGGGGATGTCCTCCTCTCTCTTCTTGGTCCTACCAATGACCCTGTATAAACCCTCCCAAATTCCTTCACGATCCTGTCTCTCACAAAAACTTTTCCAGCTACCGATCTGGGCTTCCCGCTCTTTTTCCTCATACTCTTCCTTTGCACGTACGTACTCATTTACAACTTTTGTTCTACGGTGCGGTGCAGCACACCGTATACGACGTTTCCTTGTGGCGACCATATGTTTCAGTGCGGCGAGTTCTTCATTCCACCACGGTAACTTAAATTTTTCATTTTGTTTTAATAATGGGATGGTCTCTTTACATATTTTCTTTATTAATTCTATATACAATTTCGTAATATCTTCTATTCTTTCTTTATCATTTATTAAATTTATATTAATTTCATCAATTTCATTTTGTACAAAAATTTGTTTCAGTTTAATTTCAAAGTCATGCCAATTTGCTTTTTTCGTGTTAAATATTCTAGTACTTCTTTTAACCATTAATCCCTTAGATTTTTCCAATAATAACTTAAATTTTATAGTGTTGTGGTCGGAACTCGTCGCACCTTCGTCGACTCTCCAGTCGTCTACAAGGTTCGCCAGGTCCTCCGAGCAAGCTGTGACATCGACACAACTCGTGTAGCGCTTTCCACCCCGAATCGTGTCGAATGTTGGCGTTTCTCCCTCGTTCAAAACGCGCAAACCGAGCTCGTCGAGGGCACCAGATACTTCCTCTCCTCTTCCATCAGTAGTAAGGCTTCCCCACCAGGCGCTTTTCGCATTAGCGTCACCACCAACGAGGACGATTTTGGAGCCACATTTCTTTATTATGTTGTCCAAATGGAGTAGATATGGCTCCAACGGTTGGTCCGGTTCGAAGTAAAAAGAGACGGCGATAATCTCCCAGGCGCTTGTTCGGATCCCCACCACCGCGATGTTGTTGGTGGTGAGTTTCGGGTACTGTATGATTTCCAGGTCAGGGTCAAAAACGGCTATTGCCGCTTTAACAGTACCCTCTCCTATACTATTACACTGGAAGATTCTCACTCCTTTATAGCTCTTCATACTTCGAATCGCTCCAACATACGGTTCTTGAAGCAATGCCATGGCAATCTTGCTTCGGACCGCATCCATCATAATCTCATTGGTGGCTAGCTGGCTACGCTGAAGATTCGCCTGTGCGATGTTGTAGCCACGCCCTGTGGGTGTGCCCATGGCGCCCTCAGCAGTACGCTATGCTAGCCCGAGCCAGTGCATCCCATTTGCGCCTCACTGGGCAGTCTTCACTGAACGCATTGTGTTCAGTGTGCTCCAGCTTGGCGCGTGTGCAATTACAGCACTTTGGGATTGCATTGGCGAGCCAGTCAGCGCACTCCGTTCTCATGTGGGGTCCCCCGCAGTGGCTGCACTTCGCGGTGGTTTCTTTACAGAACCGCCTGCCGTGCCCGTAGCCCAAGCAGAGCGAGCACTGCACGAGTGGCGAATAATCTGCCACTCTGATTTTCTGCAGATCGATATGCAGCGCCCCCGCTTCCACTGCCCGGTTCCATATCTTAGGAGATACCCTCATGACGACGTGCCCGGTTTGCGGGTTTCTCGCTTTTCGTCGAAAGCGGATTTCCGCTCGAAAGTCCTCGTCCGTTATATCACTGAAGAGTCCCCTATTCTGTTTCCTCAAGGCGCTCATAATGTCATCATCTGAGTTATAATTCAGGACATCCTTGAGGATCAGCAGGGGATCCTTATTCTTTATTTCTTGTACGTGCAAATTCTTGGCCCTGTCTAGTCTTTCCTTAATCTTATTGCGTTCCTCCTCCGACGCACACCCCAGGATAACCTTGCGATCCTTCGCCTTCCGCACCTTATCGACGCGCACCCAGCCCTCCTTTGCGTCGACAGCTTCACGCACTTGGGCGAGCACCTCTTCGCCCGTGTCCAGCTCATTTTTGGAAGAAACCACTACGGAGTGCATGGCAGTTCGCTCGGGGCAACGCTTGCTGCTCTTTTCGGCTACCACTCTCGCGTATGTGGTTTCCTCCAAGTGTTGCTTTCGCTCATCAAGCGTGTTCTTCAGCTGCCTAGCTGCGTCGGTATTTTCTTTTAAAAGCTGTGCATGCGCGTCTAATTTTTTCAAAATTTCAATGTTCATCTGTTTTGGCTCTTGTGACGTTTTTAATTTATCACCATCATCCTTAGGCTTCTCATTTCCGCTCCTGTCTGCTTCGGCCTCCTTGACCAGTTGGTACATCCGCTCAATGGCCATGGTGACTTCCGCCTTGATGTCTGTTTTAAGGTTACGCGAGTTGCCGAGATGTAATTTGGCTTTAGTTAAGCAGGCTCTAGCTTCTGCAACTCTACTCGCGTAACATGGTTTTTTAGGTGGACTTTCAACCATTGAGGCCTGGTCTTTCCTATATCTCTTGCTCTCTTGAGCGGATGTACTCGACATGGCCTTAGCCTTAGGCTTTGTAGGACGGGCCGGAACAGCAGCAGGGCTTACAGATGTGCGTGCAGTTTGGGAAGGCGGAGTAAGAAGGAGTTCAGCTTCATTTGTAGCCTCTGATACTTGGGACTGCGGTAGAGAGGTCACTTCCATTTCTTGTTTATCGTCAGGTGACTCTGTTTCGAAGATGGTATTGGGTTTCGCTGGCGTACGGAATCCAAACATCTCCGAGGTCAGGGAACGCGTCAGAAAATTCGTATAAATGATATAAAAATGTGGGTTCAAAATAACCTAGTCTTAAATATATTCTGGGTGGTGTAAAAAGCCACCCAGTTGTCGGTTTTAAAATTAAAATGAAATAATTAAATAAATTTTCTTATCACAGTTCACTTATTAAAGTAGTCCTAACCTAACCCTTAACGTATTAAAATCAAATTTAAATAAATTACTTATTGCTGAGTGGTGTATAGTGCCACTCAGAGTCCTGATATTTCTTTCTTCCTGGAGTAAATATAATTAACAATAACACACGACAGTTGGGAGGGGAACTAAAAGGTTCTTAATCCAAGAATCTAATCTTCCCCTCAGGGGGTCGACCGAGTCAATGAATAAAATATTTTCAAAATTCTGTCGTGTGTTTTCCTCCTTTGATTGAAAAATGAATCGGAGATATATCCTCCTACCTATCTGTCAAAGTAAAAAAAAGGAGTTTTATTTTGAAAGTAAATACTAACAAATAAACAAACAAAAAATTTGAAACGAAAGTTAATAAGTGAGAATGTATTTTTGTTAATTTTTAAAACATTATCGGCTCTACAGATTTGTGTAGTGGACGATCTTAATCTTAAATAATCATATACTCGTAAGCTTATTTTCATTTAACGAATGAAACTGTGGGAATTATTGTTAGTAAACTATTATACATCTGTTACGAATTCAGAGAAGAGCTGATTCCAAAAAGTCAACCAATTTAGCAAATTATAAACAACGCCTGAAAAAACTGGGTGTTATTTGAAAACTCTTGTTAACTACATAATTACGTATTAGGTACCTACTGTCAGCCAAAATACTTCAGGTTAAAACATAAAAAACTGTATCCTACGAATGAATAGGTTTCATGGTCGACCACAGGGCGGCGTTCAGTTTTAACATAAATATATTTAACAGATAAAAAACATCCACATACCATTCAAATAAAATGTTTTAAACATAAACTAAATTTCGCACAGTTATTTTTAACAAAAAAAAGAGCTAAAGACAGAAGAAATATTGACCACATCAATTTTCGTTAAACTTTAAAATTAACTGTCTAGAAATACGAGTATTATAAATTACCTCCACAATATGTGACCTTGGTTTTTATTAGGTACATAAAATTGTATTAATTTTGATAGCCATGAACATATAAAAAACACTATTATTTTTTACTGTAACAATTTTAATTTAATAGATACCTATCTACTTCAGTAAAATAGAGTTTTCTAACCAGTAGCAGAATACAATACATCAAATTAATTCTACAAAGTAGAATTAAAAAATAATTTTCTCACAAACAGTCATAGCAATATTTAAATACAATTTTTATAACATTTCTATCTTACATTCTTACAACATTAAAAATTATATGTTCTTGTTCAATTAAATGTATTTATTTATTTAATATATTTATTTTTCTGTCTTCCGCTTTAAGTAGCTAAAACTAAACAA
Source organism: Junonia coenia (assembly GCA_018235105.1). Taxonomy (NCBI): domain Eukaryota; kingdom Metazoa; phylum Arthropoda; class Insecta; order Lepidoptera; family Nymphalidae; genus Junonia; species Junonia coenia. The sequence goes on along the minus strand of DVWM01000018.1, from coordinate 10,947 downwards.
TTTTCTTTATTTCTTTAAATCCCACTTAATAATTGTACTATATGAATAATATGAATCATTATCAAATAGACCATGATTCACAGTACGTCAGGGGCGCTGGATAGGGCGGCTGGCGAGAAGTTTAATCATACCGAAAATATGCTTACGTTACAGAATTTTATCGTAAACTAAGATATTTGCGGTATAGTTACTATATTGATGAGAGACTAGCTAGACTTAATGTGTAGACTGAGTGTTGAGAACGTCTTGAAATGACAAACCTTAATAAATGAGGTTTTTATCTAGTCTACAGATATTTACTTTCTGGCATACTACGAAAGAAATATTTCATTGATTGATTTAAAAGTCCCTAAGACGTTGAATCCCGGCCTTCTTTCCCAAACATATAACTATTAATACTATCAACAAATCTTCCGGGAGCTTAACGAGATGACAAGATGTTAAAACATCGCAAGGTGTCGGATTAAACTGACTTCAATATAAAGTGGACTATTGTCGGTTTGTCACGTTGACCCTTTTAGGGCGATTACATACATTTCTTACAAAAGTGGATATTGAATTTGTTCGTAGCTAAAATGACTGAATTTTGTGTTAAGCCAATTACCAAAAGTAATTAAATTTGGTAATTATAACTTTGAGTTAATTTAGCCGATGGTTGATCTAATTGAATATATATTGCAAATAAAATATGAATACTGGGTATATTTACGTGCACCCGTATTTTCATAGGTCGAACTTTGACGACCTTTTTTGTTATTTTTTATGTCTATTATTTTCGCAGCTTCCTACAATCGCAACCTGATGATTGACATGATAAATTGTTGGTGAGGAGTGAGGACCTTTTTTAGTTCTTTGTACATTTCTATGCGCCACCATTCAATCTCCATTAGGTACCTAATGGAGATTGAATGGTGGCGCATAGAAATGTACAAAGAACTAAAAAAGGTCCTCACTCCTCACCAACAATTTATCATGTCAATCATCAGGTTGCGATTGTAGGAAGCTGCGAAAATAATAGACATAAAAAATAACAAAAAAGGTCGTCAAAGTTCGACCTATGAAAATACGGGTGCACGTAAATATACCCAGTATTCATATTTTATTTGCAATATATATTCAATTAGATCAACCATCGGCTAAATTAACTCAAAGTTATAATTACCAAATTTAATTACTTTTGGTAATTGGCTTAACACAAAATTCAGTCATTTTAGCTACGAACAAATTCAATATCCACTTTTGTAAGAAATGTATGTAATCGCCCTAAAAGGGTCAACGTGACAAACCGACAATAGTCCACTTTATATTGAAGTCAGTTTAATCCGACACCTTGCGATGTTTTAACATCTTGTCATCTCGTTAAGCTCCCGGAAGATTTGTTGATAGTATTAATAGTTATATGTTTGGGAAAGAAGGCCGGGATTCAACGTCTTAGGGACTTTTAAATCAATCAATGAAATATTTCTTTCGTAGTATGCCAGAAAGTAAATATCTGTAGACTAGATAAAAACCTCATTTATTAAGGTTTGTCATTTCAAGACGTTCTCAACACTCAGTCTACACATTAAGTCTAGCTAGTCTCTCATCAATATAGTAACTATACCGCAAATATCTTAGTTTACGATAAAATTCTGTAACGTAAGCATATTTTCGGTATGATTAAACTTCTCGCCAGCCGCCCTATCCAGCGCCCCTGACGTACTGTGAATCATGGTCTATTTGATAATGATTCATATTATTCATATAGTACAATTATTAAGTGGGATTTAAAGAAATAAAGAAAATTGTTTAGTTTTAGCTACTTAAAGCGGAAGACAGAAAAATAAATATATTAAATAAATAAATACATTTAATTGAACAAGAACATATAATTTTTAATGTTGTAAGAATGTAAGATAGAAATGTTATAAAAATTGTATTTAAATATTGCTATGACTGTTTGTGAGAAAATTATTTTTTAATTCTACTTTGTAGAATTAATTTGATGTATTGTATTCTGCTACTGGTTAGAAAACTCTATTTTACTGAAGTAGATAGGTATCTATTAAATTAAAATTGTTACAGTAAAAAATAATAGTGTTTTTTATATGTTCATGGCTATCAAAATTAATACAATTTTATGTACCTAATAAAAACCAAGGTCACATATTGTGGAGGTAATTTATAATACTCGTATTTCTAGACAGTTAATTTTAAAGTTTAACGAAAATTGATGTGGTCAATATTTCTTCTGTCTTTAGCTCTTTTTTTTGTTAAAAATAACTGTGCGAAATTTAGTTTATGTTTAAAACATTTTATTTGAATGGTATGTGGATGTTTTTTATCTGTTAAATATATTTATGTTAAAACTGAACGCCGCCCTGTGGTCGACCATGAAACCTATTCATTCGTAGGATACAGTTTTTTATGTTTTAACCTGAAGTATTTTGGCTGACAGTAGGTACCTAATACGTAATTATGTAGTTAACAAGAGTTTTCAAATAACACCCAGTTTTTTCAGGCGTTGTTTATAATTTGCTAAATTGGTTGACTTTTTGGAATCAGCTCTTCTCTGAATTCGTAACAGATGTATAATAGTTTACTAACAATAATTCCCACAGTTTCATTCGTTAAATGAAAATAAGCTTACGAGTATATGATTATTTAAGATTAAGATCGTCCACTACACAAATCTGTAGAGCCGATAATGTTTTAAAAATTAACAAAAATACATTCTCACTTATTAACTTTCGTTTCAAATTTTTTGTTTGTTTATTTGTTAGTATTTACTTTCAAAATAAAACTCCTTTTTTTTACTTTGACAGATAGGTAGGAGGATATATCTCCGATTCATTTTTCAATCAAAGGAGGAAAACACACGACAGAATTTTGAAAATATTTTATTCATTGACTCGGTCGACCCCCTGAGGGGAAGATTAGATTCTTGGATTAAGAACCTTTTAGTTCCCCTCCCAACTGTCGTGTGTTATTGTTAATTATATTTACTCCAGGAAGAAAGAAATATCAGGACTCTGAGTGGCACTATACACCACTCAGCAATAAGTAATTTATTTAAATTTGATTTTAATACGTTAAGGGTTAGGTTAGGACTACTTTAATAAGTGAACTGTGATAAGAAAATTTATTTAATTATTTCATTTTAATTTTAAAACCGACAACTGGGTGGCTTTTTACACCACCCAGAATATATTTAAGACTAGGTTATTTTGAACCCACATTTTTATATCATTTATACGAATTTTCTGACGCGTTCCCTGACCTCGGAGATGTTTGGATTCCGTACGCCAGCGAAACCCAATACCATCTTCGAAACAGAGTCACCTGACGATAAACAAGAAATGGAAGTGACCTCTCTACCGCAGTCCCAAGTATCAGAGGCTACAAATGAAGCTGAACTCCTTCTTACTCCGCCTTCCCAAACTGCACGCACATCTGTAAGCCCTGCTGCTGTTCCGGCCCGTCCTACAAAGCCTAAGGCTAAGGCCATGTCGAGTACATCCGCTCAAGAGAGCAAGAGATATAGGAAAGACCAGGCCTCAATGGTTGAAAGTCCACCTAAAAAACCATGTTACGCGAGTAGAGTTGCAGAAGCTAGAGCCTGCTTAACTAAAGCCAAATTACATCTCGGCAACTCGCGTAACCTTAAAACAGACATCAAGGCGGAAGTCACCATGGCCATTGAGCGGATGTACCAACTGGTCAAGGAGGCCGAAGCAGACAGGAGCGGAAATGAGAAGCCTAAGGATGATGGTGATAAATTAAAAACGTCACAAGAGCCAAAACAGATGAACATTGAAATTTTGAAAAAATTAGACGCGCATGCACAGCTTTTAAAAGAAAATACCGACGCAGCTAGGCAGCTGAAGAACACGCTTGATGAGCGAAAGCAACACTTGGAGGAAACCACATACGCGAGAGTGGTAGCCGAAAAGAGCAGCAAGCGTTGCCCCGAGCGAACTGCCATGCACTCCGTAGTGGTTTCTTCCAAAAATGAGCTGGACACGGGCGAAGAGGTGCTCGCCCAAGTGCGTGAAGCTGTCGACGCAAAGGAGGGCTGGGTGCGCGTCGATAAGGTGCGGAAGGCGAAGGATCGCAAGGTTATCCTGGGGTGTGCGTCGGAGGAGGAACGCAATAAGATTAAGGAAAGACTAGACAGGGCCAAGAATTTGCACGTACAAGAAATAAAGAATAAGGATCCCCTGCTGATCCTCAAGGATGTCCTGAATTATAACTCAGATGATGACATTATGAGCGCCTTGAGGAAACAGAATAGGGGACTCTTCAGTGATATAACGGACGAGGACTTTCGAGCGGAAATCCGCTTTCGACGAAAAGCGAGAAACCCGCAAACCGGGCACGTCGTCATGAGGGTATCTCCTAAGATATGGAACCGGGCAGTGGAAGCGGGGGCGCTGCATATCGATCTGCAGAAAATCAGAGTGGCAGATTATTCGCCACTCGTGCAGTGCTCGCTCTGCTTGGGCTACGGGCACGGCAGGCGGTTCTGTAAAGAAACCACCGCGAAGTGCAGCCACTGCGGGGGACCCCACATGAGAACGGAGTGCGCTGACTGGCTCGCCAATGCAATCCCAAAGTGCTGTAATTGCACACGCGCCAAGCTGGAGCACACTGAACACAATGCGTTCAGTGAAGACTGCCCAGTGAGGCGCAAATGGGATGCACTGGCTCGGGCTAGCATAGCGTACTGCTGAGGGCGCCATGGGCACACCCACAGGGCGTGGCTACAACATCGCACAGGCGAATCTTCAGCGTAGCCAGCTAGCCACCAATGAGATTATGATGGATGCGGTCCGAAGCAAGATTGCCATGGCATTGCTTCAAGAACCGTATGTTGGAGCGATTCGAAGTATGAAGAGCTATAAAGGAGTGAGAATCTTCCAGTGTAATAGTATAGGAGAGGGTACTGTTAAAGCGGCAATAGCCGTTTTTGACCCTGACCTGGAAATCATACAGTACCCGAAACTCACCACCAACAACATCGCGGTGGTGGGGATCCGAACAAGCGCCTGGGAGATTATCGCCGTCTCTTTTTACTTCGAACCGGACCAACCGTTGGAGCCATATCTACTCCATTTGGACAACATAATAAAGAAATGTGGCTCCAAAATCGTCCTCGTTGGTGGTGACGCTAATGCGAAAAGCGCCTGGTGGGGAAGCCTTACTACTGATGGAAGAGGAGAGGAAGTATCTGGTGCCCTCGACGAGCTCGGTTTGCGCGTTTTGAACGAGGGAGAAACGCCAACATTCGACACGATTCGGGGTGGAAAGCGCTACACGAGTTGTGTCGATGTCACAGCTTGCTCGGAGGACCTGGCGAACCTTGTAGACGACTGGAGAGTCGACGAAGGTGCGACGAGTTCCGACCACAACACTATAAAATTTAAGTTATTATTGGAAAAATCTAAGGGATTAATGGTTAAAAGAAGTACTAGAATATTTAACACGAAAAAAGCAAATTGGCATGACTTTGAAATTAAACTGAAACAAATTTTTGTACAAAATGAAATTGATGAAATTAATATAAATTTAATAAATGATAAAGAAAGAATAGAAGATATTACGAAATTGTATATAGAATTAATAAAGAAAATATGTAAAGAGACCATCCCATTATTAAAACAAAATGAAAAATTTAAGTTACCGTGGTGGAATGAAGAACTCGCCGCACTGAAACATATGGTCGCCACAAGGAAACGTCGTATACGGTGTGCTGCACCGCACCGTAGAACAAAAGTTGTAAATGAGTACGTACGTGCAAAGGAAGAGTATGAGGAAAAAGAGCGGGAAGCCCAGATCGGTAGCTGGAAAAGTTTTTGTGAGAGACAGGATCGTGAAGGAATTTGGGAGGGTTTATACAGGGTCATTGGTAGGACCAAGAAGAGAGAGGAGGACATCCCCTTAGTAAGGAATGGAGCTGTATGTGGCCCGATGGAGTCGGCTCGCATGCTGGCCGAAACATTTTACCCGGACGACCTTGAGAGTATGGACAAGGCTGAGCATCGATGGATAAGAGAAAAGGCCGATAAAGTAAATGGATGGACGCAAGGTGAATGCTTGGACCCGCCATTTACCTCTCACGAACTTCTCTCCACGGTGCGCAGCTTTAATCCAAAGAAGGCGCCAGGCTCGGACGGACTCACAGCCGATATATGCCAACATGCGATTGCCGTCAGCCCAGAGGCGTACCTCGCGATAGCCAAAAAATGCCTCGAACTCGGATACTTCCCGAAGATTTGGAAGGAAGCCACGGTGGTGGTGCTCCGCAAGCCCGGGAAGTCCGATTACACCAACCCGAAGGCATACCGGCCGATTGGCCTACTGCCGGTTATGGGTAAGATCCTGGAGAAGCTACTAGTTCGACGCATCAGATGGCATATATTACCCGGCCTTAGTACTCGCCAGTATGGATTCATGCCACAAAAAAGTACGGAGGACTCCCTTTATGATCTCATGGGACACATCAATGGCAGGTTGTTACAAAAGAAACTTGTATTGATAGTGTCCCTGGACATAGAGGGAGCCTTCGATAGTGCATGGTGGCCTGCCATCAGAACCAGACTGGCTGAGGCAAATTGTCCGGTTAATATACGAAGAGTCGTCGATAGCTATCTCCAGGATAGGAAGGTCATCGTGAGGTATGCTGGGGCTGAATACCCCAAACAGACGACCAAGGGTTGTGTCCAAGGTTCCATAGGCGGTCCGACCCTATGGAATCTACTGCTCGATCCCTTACTGAAGGGACTGCAAAATCGGGGAGTGCGATGCCAGGCGTTTGCCGATGACGTCATACTTATTTTTGACGCCGATACCGGGTTGGAGGTTTCCCTGCAGGCCAATTCCGCCCTTGCGTATGTTCAGGAGTGGGGTGTCGGTAATAAACTCAAATTTGCGCCGCATAAAACCCAGGCCATGGTCATCACTAAAAAACTAAAATACGACACACCACTTCTGAGCATGGGCGGGGTGAGGATTGATATGTCTAGGCATATTAAAGTGTTGGGGCTGACTTTAGACGACAAACTCACATTTAATAAGCACATTGATACCATCTGCACAAAGGTCGTTGGCGTCTATAGGCAGCTCTCCACGGCCGCAAGAGCTAGTTGGGGCCTCCACCCGGAATGTGTGCGAATCATATACACAGCGGTGGTTGAGCCGATAGTGCTGTATGCAGCCAGTGCTTGGGCACCAGCCGCGAAAAAGTTGGGGGTACGAAAGCGGCTTGACACCATCCAGCGAGGTTTCGCCCAAAAAATTATAAAATCCCACCGCACCGTCTCCCTCAACGCAGCCCTATTATTGGCCGGGATACTACCTCTGGACCTCAGGGTGCGAGAGGTGGCAACCCTTTATGAGTTAAAAAGGGGAGTATCGCGACCAATACTGGGGGATAGGGAGGTCGAGCGGCGCGCCGGTTTTAAAAATGACCCACACCCGGCTAAACATGTGGCCTTTAGCTTTACGAACCTGGAGGACCGAGAGCAGGTTGATAGGCACAACTGCCAAGCGGTGCGAATTTTCACAGATGGCAGTAAGCTTGAGGGGAAGGTGGGGGCTGCGCTATCACTGTGGGATGGCGCAGCTGAAACCAGATCCCTCAAGCTGAAGCTAGCTTCGCACTGCTCGGTCTACCAGGCTGAGCTACTGGCCCTATGGAAGGCGACCACGCTGGTGGTGGAAAGCTCGAAACGGTCTTTTGGCCTGTACAGCGACTCCCGGTCCGCATTAGAGGCAGTGACGGGAGGGTTTTCCCTCCACCCATTGGCAGTTAAAATCAGAGGCAACCTGATGGCTTGCCGCGCCCAAAACAAGGAGGTTTCTTTGTTTTGGGTAAAAGCCCATGCCGGGTTGGAGGGGAACGAACGTGCAGATCAACTGGCCAAAGAAGCTGCCCTCAGGCTTAAAAAAGCCCCAGACTATGACCAATGTCCGGTCTCATTCGTCAAGCGACTATTACGTCTGGAGTCGCTTGGCGAGTGGAACCGGAGGTACAAGGCTGGCGAGACTGCGGCTGGTACCAAAATGTTTTTCCCAGACGCGGTAGAAGCATACAAAACGGCCAAATCTCTTAAACACACAGCACTATTGGCTCAAACTCTGACGGGGCACGGTGGGTTCTCACTATATCTAAATCGGTTCAGGTGTAAGGAGGACCCATCGTGCATCTGTGAACCGGGTGTAGATGAGACGGTCGAGCACATCCTATGCCAATGCCCTGTATTCGGGAGAGATAGGTATGATATTGAAACGAAGATAGGTATGAAAATAACAAAGAAAAATTTAAAAAACTTAATTGTAAACAAAGAAATTAAAGAGATGTTTTTAGATTATTGTTTAAAGATAATAAAAGTTGTAGTAAATAGGAATAAATAATTAGTGAAATAGAATAAGAAATGTGAACATTACACAAAATAAAGATATACTTATAGTATGACATACATTCATCAAAATACAAGCAAAACAGTGCAGTGAAATAACGGTATTACTATTCTGCCAGTGACTTTATGCGCAAAAAAATAGATCCCCAGAACCTACGAAAGTCAGTACATAAATCTAACAGTGAAATTATTCAACAATGAAGTGAAAAATAAATTCTAACCAACAATATTAATGATTTAACAATAACATTAGAATGACACATCAATATCGATCGAGGTAATAACGCCATCTAGTGGATAAACTGAAAACTATCATAGCTCGAGGTAGCCAGTCGTTAGCAATCTCCAATTTAACGTCTGCGTACTAGTACCTAACCATACCAATAGAGGGCAGCACAAGTATCAAAACAAAAGTATCTTCTTACTAATCGAATACATAATAACGTGCAAACCATGGAAGAAGTAATGAATATGCTCAAAAGAATACAAAGCGAACTTAATGAACAAAAACTGACCATTGTGCAATCAGCAGACAACGTTACGCAACAAGTTACGCATAACATAAATCTCAAACTAGAAGAAAAATTCAAAATAATGGAAGAAAAATACAATAACCTAGAAGAAAAGCTAGAAAACCAGGAGAAAAGATTATACTTTCTAGAGAAGCAGTCAAGACAAAGAAACATCGTTATTTTCGGTTTAGCGGAGACGGAAACATCCTATGAAAACTCAGAAGAAAATATCATAAATTTTATAAAACGCTACTTTTCTATAGAGCTAGAGAGCAGGGATATACAAGAATTTAGGAGAATAGGGAAGAAAGGAGAAAAACCTCGACCGATTACTGTGACATTCACTACATTAGGCACAAAAATAAGAATTTATAAACAGAGAAAAACATTAAAAAACACTGATTATTATATAAACGAAGACTTTCCACAACACGTTTTAGAAAAAAGAAAGGAATTAATAGAACAAATGAAAATAGAAAGAGAGAAAGGAAATTATGCCACTATCAGGTATGACAAATTAATAATACGCCGTAATAACGCAGATGCACCAGGAAATAAGAAAAGAACCCTATCAACATCGCCGGGTGAAAAGGATCCTACAGGCACTATACAAGTCAAACAAGTAAACAAAAAGAACAAAATTCAGACAAAACAAGGACTACATAGACCGTCAAATTCACTAGAAGGAGTTCTTAAACCAGGAATACTTAATTATTTAACCAATAAAAACCCTGGAAACCCATCAAACGAACAAATAAATAAAAACACAAAACAATAGCAATTACCGCCCCCCTCTCACATGAACAACACGACAAGTACACAAATTAAGATTAAAGAACATCTTCCAAGCCGGTTGGTCACCGAGGAAGATCACGACCAAAACCCTCCAGAGATAACAAAAACAAACAGCACAAAAAACGGTCACCAGAATACCCTATACATTATAACATACAATGTTAAAACTCTGTCAACATATTCTCGACTTTTGGAACTTTCAGAGAGCTTGAAAAATATAAAGTTTGACATTATTGGTCTATCAGAAATTAGAAAACTCGGAAATACAATTGAAGAACACGACGAGTTTATTTTATATTACATTGGAGAAACGCCTGGATTGTACGGAGTGGGATTTATTGTCAAAAAATATCTAAAACGATACATCATAAGCTTCACAGGACTATCAGAAAGAGTAGCATTGTTAAAGATGAATATCAATAACTTAGAATTAAGCATTATTCAAGTTTACGCTCCAACGGATGCATCGAGCGACGAGGAACTGGAATTTTTCTACAGTACTGTCGACAAAGCTATAAAACTCTCAGATAACAATATAATAGTCATGGGAGATTTTAACGCCAAAATAGGACTGACCGATCCTAACGAAGCCGCTACTGGCAATCATGGATACGGAGACAGAAATTGCAGAGGAGGTAGACTCATTGATTTTGCGCACGAGAATAATCTGTATATCATGAACACCTTTTTCAAAACAAAAATAACAAACAAAGATGGACCTGGAGATCTCCTAATGCAAAATAATAAAAAACGAAATAGACTACATCTTGACCACTCTACATAAAAAGATATGCAATATACAGATCTTAAACATCACTTACCCCTCGGATCACAGACCTGTGAGAGCGACTTTAAACATTCTTCCCATAGCAAAAAGTCGGTGTAAGTTTGGGCAATGCCCCAAGTTTGGGCAAGAAATACAAGCCTACAAACAAGCGTTGAATAGTTGCATAACAAACCTACTCGAGAACTGGAGGAACGAAGACACTGTTCAAATTCACTACGACAATATTATAAACTAGGGGTGTGCGAATATCGTTCGAATCGAATCGAATCGAATATCAATATTCGATTCGAAATTCGAATCGAATAATTCGAATTTTCGAATTATTCGGAATTTTTCGAATAATTCCGAATAATTCGAAAAATTTCGAATAATTCGAGAAATTTCGAATAATTCGAAAAATTTCGAATAATTCGAAAAATTTCGAATAATTCGAAAAATTTCGAATAATTCGAAA
>DVWM01000017.1:0-20298 GCA_018235105.1 Junonia coenia | reverse complement strand
CTACTTCACTGTACATACACCACAGTATACGTTAATAATGGCAAGATGGAATCTTTTTTGGGCCAACCTCATACTTTCTCTTTTAATATTTTAAGATACATTTCGTTTAAAAATAATTCAGTATGTAGCCAAAAAGATTAACTATAATAACATTTCCCTTAGATTACCTATTTTATACCCAAACTACCAGCATTTAGACAAAACTAAATAGAATCAGCTAATGGACGGAATCAATAAGGTTTTTAGTTTGCGTTGTTTACTGAGCAATATGATCTGCAATCTGATTTATTTACAGACAAGCTGAAAGCTGAAGATTAAATGGATCTAGCGGTGATGTCACATCCGATTACACGTTCTCAATAGGTATGACATCATCATTATTTGGACAACGATGATGGAAGATAGGCCTAGTTCATAACAATCATACAAAAAACGGTTTGTGACTTTGCAATATCTTTACAATAACTTTGCATCGAATACGATGGGTAAGGTGGCAGATGGGCTGCCAAATGGCGTCCGTGTCTGTCTATGCAGAGCACATAGGTTAAGATTTTACATTTCGTTCGAATCTAAATATTGCGTAACTGTTACAACAATTCATTTAAATAACATATTAGTTAACAACGAAGTTACGTATCAGACACTTTTCGCGCTCGTTTTAGATCAAATTAGAAAAGTATTTCTAATTTGATCAAGGAGCAATAAAAGTTGGTGTTTAAAATTTTTTAATACCAATAGTCAACTTAAAGTCTGCATATAATGTTATCAAAAATATCAGAGCCTAAGTGATATGTCACCATACACTAGAATCCGTTTTGCATTTAAACTTAATATTCAAGTAAACAGCGAGGAGATAATATTGTTAAAACCGGATATTACGTAGCCTTATCTGAATCCCGTATATTTTGAAACTACGAGTGTGTCAATAACATACGGGATAACTTTAGGTATTACATATTGAGGATGAAAACAGCTTTAATATATTTTGCGATTTAATTTGAGATTTGTATTTTAGGATATCGTAGCAATGTTAAGTAAAAATTATTTTCAAATTGGACTGAGAGAACCTGAAGTAAGTTAATTTAAACAAACAAACAAACTCTTCAAGTCTACAAGTATATTAGTAAATGTATGTATCTTTCTATAGTATACTTAATAAAAAACCTTAAACTACTGCATACAGGTTACATGTCGCAATACCAAAGTCCAAAATTGTAAAATCAGCAAAAGATCTACAAAAGCCGGCACGAATTGTTGGCGCACCTGCTGCGAGGGGACGCACCTGCTGAGGGCCAGGGAGGCACTTAAAGTATACTGAAGCTATTCCAAATTTTAGTTCATTTTACAAGTACCACTGTATAACGTTAGATGGCAAAACTTTTAAGGGAATTTTAGGTACGAGTTTTTCCAATATCTTGCAATGCAGCCAAAAATTATATTTATCAAATAGTGTCGTTTTAGTTGCACTCATAATAAGATAACAAATCAGTTATCATTTATCGTGGCTTAATATAATATATGACAGGGTCGCAATATTAGAAACCGTCTGACAATTTAGATCAATTACTTATTGTATTATGTAGAATAGGTAGTCTCTGATAGTAACAATGTTTAACCTGCCTTGCATTACTGCATTACACTGGAAAATTAATTTGCGACAACTCGACGCCAAAACGCTTTGATATTTTAACATGACTTTATTCTAATATGAACAAGATAGCACGAGCTTCTGAACGTAATTAAATTACGCTTTATAAATAAAAATGTCATTAAAACTAATTGTATTAAGGTCTGTACATACATAGATCAACGATTCAGATAAAGTACCTAATAGATATTCTATATGGATACAACAATACATGACTTTATAGCTAGCACTGTAAAATTAAAAGTACTTTATACAAGAAAATAAAACTAAAAAACACTATCCCTAGCTTTAAACATCCGGCATAGAAGGGAGGAGGTCGTTCATCGACCAGACGCTACATTACAGCAATATTTGCATTCTGAGTCAAAAGAAATTGAGAAAGCCATTAGTTTGCAACGTATCCGTCCTACAATAAAAACCATAGCACGGTAAGTGACCGTCGTCTGATGCGTCACACCCTCGGCGACTCCGAAGGACTATATCTTGGTGATCTTATTGTGACCCTTAACACTATCCACCTAAAGATAGATTTCCCATCACATGAATGTCACCAAGATACGGTGAATGATACTGGAATACGAAAAGAGCTTAATAATATCATAAGTGTAAAATTGGATATCTTGGACTTTCTGTTGCCTTTTTTCAACGATGATGAATTATTTTATGTTATAATACACAGTAGATTTATAATAAAAGTATTATAAAATATTTATTGAAACAAATGAATTAAATAACTCTTATCTCGAAGGTAGATGAATATATAGGTGAAGAACAAAAGAAAGTACGCATACAATAAGAACCTGATAACAGTTCCATAAAATAATCGCCTTTACGGAACATACAATACAATTTAACAAATTTAACCTATCACTCAACGAAGCTAATATGACAAATCCTGATACAAATCTAACAGCAAAAAACAATTCATTAACAAAATAAAATTTTCAAAGAATTTCAACAGCTGTTTTATAAATAATTAACTATTCTTCATTGACTATAAATAGTTACGAAAATTCTTTTCGTCTTTCAATAAATCCTAGCATCGAACTATCAAATGTATTTTTATTAGAATCCAAACGCTCTACCAAACACTTTTATTACTGGGAAGTGAGACCACACGCATCGTTCTAATGAAATTTTAACGAGGTATTCCAATAGGAAATTTTCGTGCCTTAAATTTATGTTTCAGAACTTTATCAAAGCATATCAGTCTCGTTAATATTTATTCGATAGCTGGTTACTTGTTTAAATTAGAAATTACGGCTCCCTTTTCATCTACTTTCATTCCTATAACATTAAAAACATTAGATTTAATAATATATCTAGCCAAAGACTGAGTATTGAAACTTTGGCAAAAATAAACGAAATCTCTACTCTACGTTTAATTCTTAAATAGAAAGAAGAAAAATTCAATCGATTTGTATATTCATCACTTATCTGACAATTTAAGAAATGTTGAAAATAAGGCTATAAAAATATGACATCAGCGGTAGCGTCACTAAAAAATAATATTCCGCTTTCTAAAACGTTAGTGGACTGGGTTAAATCCTGCGTAATATGACGTTTTTAAATAATTTTCTAAAGCTTTCAACAGTCGTGACTCATGTGTGATACATCTCATCCGGACTAGAAGGCATTCAACGCATGCGCTATGACTCATTGTCATGGCTTTACCCCTAAAACCTTTAAATGCATCACTAATATTAAACCTAAACTATAAATATGGTTTCGGGCCCAAAATCAACCTTGTGGAAGTACTTTAGGAATAAATTTTGAAACATTCAAATTTTTGCTTTAACAAATATTTGAGGTAAATCAAAGTTGTTACATGAAAGTCACTGACTAATTAAACATCGATATGTTTCCTTAAATGGATTTCCAAGTTACAATGAGTCATGAAGACTACTATTACGCACATTTCTCCCAAAGCTATTATTGATTCATCGCTCGCAGTATCTTGCTAAAAAAACATGTGAGGTCGATCCAATTGACTTCGTCACACGATGGCAAATCGATTGAATCACATCGTAATTAAACTTGGAATTTTTGATGATCGTTTTAATAAATCCAATTTGTATTTTTTATCAATGACTATGTATTTCTATTTTTTGTTGGAGAGATATGTACATTTCCAAAACACCCTGTCACATACATATTGCATATTATTAGCTAGTCTAAATCAGAGAAGCCATCTGAGAAAATGTTATTGTTACTAATACGTATTCCACAATACGTAACTAAATCTTATAAAATTTCCTTAAAATTAAGGTCAACGCGACAACACGTCCCATAGTGTGTGACGAACGATTAAGTTAATTTATAAAGAGACACCGTTACAAAAATAGAGCTATAACACTATCTATATCAAGTAGTAAATACGTTTATATTCACACAACTTGTTAGTCATCGACCCCAATTCAAAATTCTGCGTAATCCACGATAATGCGAGAATAAGGTTTGATGTTTTGCGTACGTTGGCTCTCTTGGTCGATTGTTTTTTCTGCTGGCTCCTTTGTACATGATTTTATTCAAAACAATACCACGCCCATAAAACGCTATTGTTACTTTATTATTATAAGCCACAAGAATTCCGATTCCAGCCAAAGACTATTGAGACAAACATTTACAGATTCCATTCGATAATTTTCTTGTATCAATAGCTATTGAAAATTCTAAATTTATTTACCTCGAACGTAAATTTACTTACGATTTCCCGAGTAATTTCAATAAATAAATGATTATGATACAGCATAACGATCGCAGACTTTGCAATAATTCTTTGTGCTTAGAAAACCTTGGTAGTTTCCATAACCATTACCCTTGGATCCATTGGAATACGGCCAAAATTTGCCTTTATTGGTTCTAAATCTTCACAGGATCCTATTTAATGCCTATTTACGTTTTGTTTTTTTCTTTTATTTTTAGAAAAACTTATCCAACTTTTGTCATTGGTCTTGGTAAACATTTTTATGGTCGGAATTATCTTAGCTTCTTAAGAAAACAGTAAATAACAAAAGTTCTTATTTTGACAACAAATATAAATGAGACCCGATGAAATATTTTCCATTCATTTCATTTTTATGTTACCAAAAGCTAAATACTTTTTGGCACGACGAATTGCGTATAACCGAACACTTTTCATAAATACAGCGAAATCAAAATGTGTTCATTCGTTAAAAGGTTTTCCAAGAATCAGGTATGCTAAAGTTTTACGATCAGAAATATCGAAGTGCATAAGAGCCGGGATAAAGTGAGAGACATAACAAACTTCTCAACGACTGTTAGTAACATAATACTGGGCTAATTGCAGTTGGTACAGCGCACTGAGTGAGCTGTATAAGCGAAAACACGACTTTAGTTTCGAAGTTTACATTCAATATTGTTGCCAAGTTTGATCACTTCAAAATGAAAAATGTTTTGTTGTGACAATAATTTTTATGTGTACCCATTAATCTTAAGTTGTATAATTAAATGATTTTGAATTGTTTTCTCAAAAGTGACATACTCGTATATTACACGACAATGTTTAATTTGCACACTTTCTTTTATCTTTGCTTATTTTGCTTGACAGATATAGTTCGAATAAACTCTCGGTGATAAAAAATACTGAAGACGCATTCTAGGACTTTCTCGATAATTATCAGTTTCGCCTAATTGCTTAATAGTACACATAATGACAGATTGCAAGTTTTCACTTAAGAATTATATTCTTTTAACTATACTGTTAACAGTAACACGTTATCCTATTTAGTATTTACAATGAAATCGTGTTAAACTACGCTCTAAACATTTCCAGCGTTAACCACCAGAAGTTACTGAAATATACATTAAACAGCAGGCTAAATTACGTGTCGATTGACTGATTAGTTTGTAGATACATCACAGTGAATCATAGAATCATCTAAATATTTTGCTTTATATTAAGATATCAATCAATGATTCCACTTTCATACGTTTCGTTTAGTCTACAGTTCTAGACACATAGTCGATAGTAAAATCAAATATGTCTATGGTGGAATTGTCATTATCAGTACAATCCAAATCTTCAATTATATGCTCTAAAACTTTTATTCTACCAGTTGTTCATCCTGTAATCGCAGAACAGTCTGTATTTTCCACGTCGATGGATACATTCATCATTTTGGGTTTATTTTGCTAAACGTATGGTTTGCGCTTATAAAAATATTTTGAGCTTGGAGCTTTTGTTTATGATGCGAAGCGAGCGAACGACCTCCGAACATTGGTTAGGGCTTTGTATTTATCATGTCCTTTTTTAATAAAAATAATCTTGTTGTCTTTCAATAATTTTGTCTGGTGTAAAGCCTTTAAGCACTAGAAGATTTTTAAAATATCGGACTTTGAACTATGCGTTTTTGGGCATGACATTTTCAAATTTAATTCTTTTCTAATTTAGCCTAAACTGGAACATATGTTTTTAAGTATTTTCAACAACAAATCAGTAGTTGAGATAGACCATACAAAAGAAGGCACGAGAGTAGATAAAGATCACGAAGCAGCATCACGTATGTACAATTAGATAAGTTTTTTTACTAATGAGACAATGTTATCGCATCACGCTCAGATTTACGGTTCTTTGTTCGTTTTTCAACACCTATTATTAACTTTTGGTATCACTTAATTGATATTTTATGTGTTGTACCAATACACAAGTAGAATTTTAATCAAAATATCATCATCGATTTTTAATTGTCCTCATCAAAATGGGAAACGATTATACTAAGTGTATTTTAAGTGCAATTTAGGTAATGCTATCATAAAACGTGTCTAAATAAAGAAAACCGGTATTTTCTAGTATAATACAATTTGACAATTAACTTTTATGATTACACCATTATAACAGCACAAAAATATATTTGGAAAAATAATTATTTTACTCCTCTTGCAATATTTTCAGTGTCAACCCTAACGATTCGCCACGCGGTGCGTTGACCCAATGTCAGTTATTTGCATTAAACAATGCTCCCATCATCGCTAAAATACGGCAATATCCAAGCGTGGTAAATTATCACATCTCAAATTAACGTAGAAGACAATGCCTATTTATTTAAATAAATAACGTTTATAAAATTTTACCCACTAACGTAATAATTATTTTTACGAAGAAAGAAAACGACAGTTTTTTCAGTAAAATAAAGACCACTGGACCAATTAAAAAAATCTAAACTATGATAGTGTAATTTTTAAACTTATCTGTCTCCACTCAAATATTAACTACGCAACTTTTTACTTAAATTCCAGGAAAGAATATTTCAAATATATTAAGAAAACTTAGTGACGAAATTTACACATTTCCTGATAAGTCTGGAAGAGATTGGAAATCCTCAAATTTTTATACACCCGCCATTTCAGAATTAACGACCACCGTTTCGCCTTTGACACATGTCATCGGATTTCATACAAAAAAGCCGTTACTCATGAGTCACGGAGCAAGTCGAGCAGACATTACGAGCATTGTTCTTGCGTCAGTGCGGACGCAACGACGTTTTTAAATATCCGGATCTGATAGCCGAATGTGTTAACTACGTTACACCATTAGCGTTTCCATGCTTGTTGATATGGACTGACATATTGTGACAGAATATACAGAAATGTAGAGCGAAATCATAGGTTTTAGAGGGTACGATGTAAAAATATTAAGCACCTAGGGCATAATAGACATCAGAAAAACGCTAATTAACCCCCTATGAAATAATTTTGGCTGAAGAACAGTTTAAGTAGTAATTTTACGATAATTCTAAATGGTGCGTTTAAATTCAAAATATTCGAATGTAAAATTTTATCAGATTTGCTGCCTCTTTATAACACCATTGGAATACAGCTTGACCTCATAACTCATTTTATTCCACACCGTTCAGGCCATTTTGATGGTCTTAATTAGAAGGCTTCTTGTGCACAAACTGATAACTTTTATGTTTTTTAAAAACTTCTTGCCAATAAGCATCATTAGATAGCAATTCATGTAGTAAACTAAAGAATTTTCTTGTGTAATTTTACAGAACTCTAGCTGATAAAGACGTGTCTAAAACGATCGCATTTAGACTCGATCCGATAAAGCGGCGCCACAGCCGTAATTGAATTGTAATATTTCTGCAACATTGTTGTATTTTAGCTATTAATAAACCTGATATCGATACACCTAAATACTTCCACGGTTTCATATAGATTTTCGTAGGTGTGGATTCTTATATGGGAGCTTCTGATATGTCCTCTAATATTTTCAGTAACCTAATGATATAAAGAACAACAAAGAAAAAGTCAATAAAATCTTAAGAGCATCTTCAGACGGCAGACCATCTTGACTTAAGTTGGGGGTGACTATTTTAGTCATAACGAAACTCGGACAAGAAAAGAAAGAATGAAACGAAAGACTGCTACACTAAACCATGTTGTAAAATGTTCAAAATAAAACGATTAAATAACAGATCAAACTTATTTATGGACGAATAACAATATAGCAACTTGCATAAAAATCATCGT
This sequence comes from Junonia coenia, assembly GCA_018235105.1. Lineage (NCBI taxonomy): Eukaryota > Metazoa > Arthropoda > Insecta > Lepidoptera > Nymphalidae > Junonia > Junonia coenia. Next base: position 12,152 of record DVWM01000017.1, on the reverse strand, counting down.
ACTGAAACCTTAACACCTAGAGCTGTGTTAGACGGAAAAATTCCATTACACAGTGAAAAGATACTAAGAACGGGTTTATCGAAATGTCACCCTAAAAAGTGTAAAAGAGGGTAAATATTTTGGTATGAAAAATAACGTAAGCGAAGCCATAGGTATCAGCTAGTACTAATAAGTAATACATGTAATAGCGTATTAGGACTAGTGTTAGGTATCACAAACAAACCGGTCAACCTGTAACCTTCAATTGTTAGCGAGATTACAGTGAATGCTGATTTAAACAATTGGAATATATTGGCTCAACGGCTAATGAAATATTATAAGGCTTTTGATTGGTATTTATGATAACAAGAACAAGGAATAAAGAACCGTTTTCCTTACTGAGGTTTTCTTCTTTTTATTGTGTCATCCTCCAGATTCGAAGAACTTGAGGCCTATTTGGTCTTTCGATAACGCCCTTGAATTTGGGATGCATACTCAAACTTTCTGTAATTTGGTATTTAATGCATTCAGTTCGAGATTTTTAAGAATAGATTAAGTGACATTTTGGGACCATCTATAAAAAACACATGCAGTAAGTAACAAAAGTAATTCCCGCATTTAACTCGCGATGATAATGAGGAAAGTAGTCAAAATGCTTTAAATTGTTTCATGCTTTCATTGTCATTGTTTTAAAATTTAATTAAAATAATAGAGCCTGTTTTATCATTTTCAAGAACAAAATATAATTAAGAATGCCCTTCACATTTTATGAGATTTTAAGTGATCACGACGTATAACATCAAATGACATTACCAATTAGATACAAATCAAATATTGTTTTAGGTAATAATGGAAAAGTTTGCTTTAACGATACTTGTATACCTAACGATCATAATATACCTACATAGGTTGTCATATTCTACTCCAATATAAAAAAGCGAAATAAATAAACTCCGCGATTGTCATAAAAACATGAGCTTCTCGCACAATGGATATAGCCAAGTTCCTAAGAATTGGTATTTACCTACCATTACTAGGTATATGACTAAAAAAGAATATTCATAAGAAAAATACTAACTTCAATGGAACCATTTATTTGTCGTACGTTGTTGAAATAATATTTATGTAAGAATATCTAGTTTAGAAAAATAACATATTCAGTCTGTTCTTGATAAAATATACATTAAATCTGAGATCTGACACTCAAAAGGTAACTAAGCAAACACAAAAGTAAAAAATACAATCGGCGAAATATCGTAAAGCATACAAATGGAAAAAATACAATCGAAAAATAACTTCTCTTTAAACGTCCAATAAAAACAGTATCTTAATAATGCTTAAAGGCAATTCGAATTATTATATCGACTGAAACTTTGTTATGTTTACAGATAAACCTAATAAGAGACCTATTGTTTTGAGGAAAACATCGTATAGAGATATGAAAATATTTCAAACGAATTCAACCCGAATCGCTGAAGATATAGAGACGAAAAACGCTCGACAAAACGTCTAATCAACGCCCAATATTCCGTTACAACTAATTAGTATACAGACATGTTATTCAATTAGTGTATGATAAGAGAACGATCGGTTCAGGTCGGTGACCTCTAGACGACCTTTGCTGTATCTCATATTGCATTTTGATCACGACGCAGCGAGAGGACTCCTGGATAAATAATTGCACACAACACAACTACTGCTGATGATACTGAAGCTTTAAAAGATCTTACAGTTATTAGTAAACAATCAGATGTACTAGAAGTTTCATCTGATTTCATCAAGGAAAAAACTAGATCTATTACAGGTTCCAATACTTTAGATAACGTACAAATAAACAACACATTTTATATGGTACTGGAAGATAGATAACTCCTAAGCTTATATTAATGTAAATTATGTAAATAGGAACGTTAATTTTATTTCTATAGATACAGCCGAAATGGCTTAGTAATGCGTATCATATAAAATAAATAAGTGATCATTAAAGTTAAAATAACGCGAACTATCTTGGTTATAGCGTCTAATAAAGCATCGTTATCATAAATATTCAGTGACAAATAAACTAATAAAATTACAAAATTCTTGACTACGTTTGATAGGAAGTTTGGGATGACAAAAATTGGATCCATATGTAAAAAATTAAATTAATTGAAACGGGAAAATTAATAAAGGAATAAATCATTTATAGTTACACATATTGCCATCTACGACAGGTTACAATTTATACCATCAATTATATTCAATCCAAATAATATTAGAAGTAGCAATTACTCTGAAGAATGACTCGTAAATTTAAGATAACAGTTTTAACATTCTTCTACAGTTCTACATGAAAACGACGCCATTATAGTCCAATGCGAATCAGGTGTCACGACTTAAAATAATAAATCTTCTTTTAAATAAAATTATCGGTTTTTGCGAACCCATAACATTTAAATCACTTGTCTAGTCTGGTGACAAATTGTCTTGCTATAGGTATTTACAAGCAATTTATTTCCTTGATTCAGAAAAGACGAAACACTTTTTGGTTAATTTATTCGCGGTCCCACATCCGGTACCGAAACTGCCATATTGTCATACGAAATACAAATTCGTGCGCGTGCGACGACCTTCGCTTTGTGAGGGCACACGAAGAGGGGGGGGGGGCATCGGGATCGAACTGGTCGAAAAACCGGTCAAGATTGAGCCGACAGGATTCCGGTGGAGCTCACGAAATTGATAAGACGAGTTTTACTCATAAATAATCTGGATTATCCGACACGTTTTTCTTTTTATCCTTTCAAGGGTCATAAGCCTTCAACATAAATGTATGATCTTTATTAAAATTTTACGGAAGCGTTTTGTCAAATATTTTGTGACTGAAATTGTAGTGGTCGTCAATTACGACTTTAAAGAAAATCCGTTAAGAATTCGTTTAAGTTTTAAAGTTAACCAACACAACCTACTACAAGGAACTCTAAATCATTAAAACAAGCGGCACGCCTAAAGATGTCCTTGACGCACCTCGTTACGATTCCAGCTAGATTCTAAATCATAGAGCCTTATTACAAAAGCTTAAGGTCCATTATATTAATTTAAGAATCAAAGGAACGACAGCGCTTTATTGGTGACAACTTAAGGTGTAAATCGGTGTGGAGAAGGATTTAAAATAAGTAATGGAAGGCAGCTAAACGAAATCTGAACTAGCAGGTCCTACTCATTTTATGTATAAGTTTGCTCTATTATCTAACAGCTGAGTTATTGTTTGCCAGTTTGATTGATACTGTAGATTGAAATTAAATATGATTATTTAATATTTATATGAACTTTAGAAATATTCTTTGGATTGGGCTTGGCATTGAAGAAGGCTTGCACTAACTTTATTGCATTTAAAAGGTCTCAATTAAAACCAACGCTTATCTCAAATTGAAGTTGTATACCATCTTCAATTAACTTAACCACAAACACTCTTACATCATACTCCAAAGAGAAAATAAACAAAAAAACGAAAACAAAGAACAAAAACTGTTCGCCGAACAACCTCCGACCCGTTCCGTTTCACTTGACCGGACGACAATGACCGGTAGATTCTGATACTGTGACCGTGTAACGGGACGCTTCCATTATAAAATCTGGAGGCTTTAATTGTATACAATAGATTGTTTTAACTCTTGCTCGTTTAAATGATAACTAGAGTAAATGTGATTCTTCTAAAAGAATAAGTGGAATAAATAACGAATTCAGAATTGGAATTATACTTATTAGAATAATAAGCTTCAACGTCAAATTTGAGACTAAATTAGCCAAAACATTTGATACTACATTATTCTCAAGTTGAAGTGTCGAACTGAAGTTGAAATAAACATAATTTACTATGTAAACAGGCTCAAAATAGGAATTTAAACGTATGATACAGTTTACCAAAGTAAAAAATAATGGAAATGGAATAAAGGAAATGGAAAATCTTGACTGGATTACGGCATAACCTGCTTCTGGCTAAAAATCATTGAACCATAAAATAACACATCTTGTTCAAAACGACGAGCATCATACGAAGACAGTTGCCACGAGCACCAAATATCTCACAACTGATACTTTCCTTCGAATATAAACGATCAATTAATGTTAATAGCCTTATAAATAAACACGTTAAACGTAATGACGAAAATAAATGCTCTGATAGTCAAATTTTATAAGACCTTCCAAGTACTTGGTGATATGACGCAGTTGAATTCGTAAATAATTACTCGTGCATAAGTGAGTGTACTGAGAAGAAAATTTAATTTAGCCTCTGTCTAGACAATTGGGAATGAAATTGAAATGAAAACGCTTTACGTGAAAGAATTTCAAGAATCCTACAAAAGAATGGTTAGACATAAAGAAACTGTTATTACGGTCATTAAAATGTTATAGGTTTATTTACATACCTAAATAAGACCTAAGACGTTGTTAAATTAACAGCAACTTACCTGAAAATAAAGTAAATAGATTAATAACAAATATAGAAAGATACAAGCGAATTGCAGATACCTACATCAACCTATACCCAAATATCTGATATGAAATTAATAGTGACCATAATTGATGTCTGGTGTCTGCAATATTGACATATTTGTATGAAATATTCTAGTCCACAATAGATAAATATTCTACGGCGGTGCTCTAACAGCAAACAATGTAGCGCCGCGTGATCGAGGCGACCTTCCTCTTAGAGGATAGGAATATCAAAAGCATTAGTGCATATGCTAATAGCCGCATTTCTTATGTGTATAGCATTTACAACTTCCGAGAGATAACTGCTAAATTACGATTACTTGACAATAATAATGATACAGATTTATAACTTGATGTTTTGTTGTGACTATTTATATTTAAGAAGATAGGTGAATGGATAACTTGATCCTTGTGTAACTATTTCAATGGACATTCGTAAAACAATTAGATGTCATTTCTTGTCATTTGCCTTAATGATCTACAAGCTTTACGATCAAATTTTCAAACTCTACTCATGATTATGATGACGTCATCAATTTCAATTGGAAGGTTATTCATAATAGTGACAACACGAGATTTAACGGCAATTTAATTTTAAATACCCTTTGAAAACTTTCACCAAGAACGGCAAAACGAAAGGTAACCAAATAGAGCAATAACATAAAAAATTCCTATTAACGCGTTTGTTTTTAATTCAAGCCTATTTAAATTGGCAGTAAAAGTCAAGACCTCAGATGATGGCGATAGTGAAGATACAACGCGGATGTTTCGCACGGCACAATGCTGGGAACGAGATCAGTACGTAACGTAATTTGTGATGTCACATAACAATAACTATTATCAATTATAGCTGGGAAGCGTGAAGGATCACCTGATCTGTATCGCACACGCGACATTCATTTACAGATCGAGCAGATCAATAGCGATAATGCTCTTTACTTTTTATCAATATCTCCGAAATGTTTTTAAGAAATGGTTCAAGAAAATTAAAAACTTCTAATTTGATACACTTGGATGGAGAACGTTGCAAATAGAACCATACTGTTTGAACATTTCTTCATTGTTTATTTCTCCAATTGTAATTGCTGTATTGTTTACGATCTCATCTGTTAAACATTTATTGTGAACTAGCTATCAATATGAAGAAATATTATATAATTAAGGTTGGAATTGTTATTCAATAAAATTGTGGAGTACAAAAAGCCAGTTAGACATATTTTGCATCGTATGACAAATTAATAAGAGCGGCGCCACAGGCATTGCACAAGGCACATTCCCGTTCCGAAGGAATGTCCATTATTAACGGCATTCGCGTTAATTAAAAAAGAATTAGGGTTTACACCGATGATCTCGCTCCGTTACATCACAGTCTTGTCCTGCGACCAGATGGCATTAAGCTGACCCACTTCTCGAAGGTCCGACCGGTGACCATTTAAGGTATTGCAGGGTTACACAAGCGATTCTATGTAGCACGTTTTATCGAGAAATGGGTTAATTTCGATGACTATAAAATAATTATACCACCAATAAAAGGCAATATCCTTTATTGCCAAATGAATTCAGGATTTTATTTTGAGTACGTAAGCTATAAAGTGTTCTACGCTTTTTATATTTTTTAGAAGAACAAGTACACTTTATTACTTAACTAGATTTTGAATGTATGCATTTCAAAACAGATGCATTAAGCATTACTGTTTTCTCAAAGGTAATTAAGTAGGTATACAAAACCTACAACATTTAGTTTTTGTACACAATAGCTTCCAAAATTATTTCAATATTGCAACAAGCTTACTGGATCAAAGGTAAATCAATTTGTTCGAAGTTCTCCTTGATATGTGATCATAAAAATGTAGCTTTACAACACTTGCAACTTGCGCAACTGGATAATACCAAAAGCTTTAAAGAAAATCATAAAGGCGCCAACAATTTATCTCCGTAAGAAGGTCAGCGCAAGATTTTTAGGTAACAAACAAGTTTCAAGCTGTGACTGACCAAAAAAAGTGACTAAGGCCTGAATGTGAATGCTGATTGCGGTCCAAAGCCGTTTACAGTTAATCAATGCTGCACCATCTGTAACGCGGTTTCCCAACGAGAACATCAATACCAGCACTCGAATCATTTGCGAAAATATCACAACACAAATATGTGACTTAAACCTTGCTACAAAGTAACATAATGGCTTGAACCCTTTACGTCGTGATCAGACTTCACCGTTCTCGTACAAGCAATCTGACATATGGCGACTAAAACGTGCCCATTTAAGGTATGCACATATGGAGGCGAGTCATGCTGATAGATTGTTTGACGAATTAAGCCGTACATAGCATAATAGCGGCTTTTTATAGCACAATAGCGCGGAACAGCGACAAACGACAACTATTTGTGAAAGGATATTTGTGTGTAGGTTTTAGCCGAAATATTTGAGAGCCATGTATACGCTGCAACTGCCTAGTTGGAATTGATCATCGAGAAAAAAATGAATTTGAAAAGAGCGTACAAATTAGATAGCGATAAAAATTAGTAGAAACGTTTCATTTTTTCATCATATTATGAAATATGGCGTAATTATAATAGTACCAATCTTAAAATTGCGCGCACCGTATTTGCCTTATCACCCCACTTAAAGAAACACAAAGAGTGTGCTCGTCTTGGGTTTCAAACGTAATAAAACGTTTAATTAAGTATGAAAAATATTGTTGGACAAAGGCAAGAGCTGATTACCGAGTCGAGGAAATATAAGCCCTTTTCCCTAGGGACAGGGACGTGTATTATTTGCAGAGAATTATGGAAATTCATAAAGACGCCGATAACCTGGCGCCCTGTTTGCTTTCTGGAAGAATACAATGGATGGAGTATAAAAGTTTCCAACAACTCAGATTAGTCATCTAAGAAAGTTCACTTCCTTTAATACACCATATTTGGGCTACGTTAGCAACATACCAAGTATGTCACTGAAAATGAGAGAAAGGTATTTCGCGAGTTTCTCGATAATATCTGCCCAACTGGTATTTAATATCGGCACGAGTTGGCTACGCAACACCTACTCTGAAATACCATTTTCGGTCAATAAACATTTTAGAGAGATTACAATGATGATAATTAAACATGTTGACGCGATATTTCGAAATCCTTTTGGACTATTACTGTAGAAAGAACAAAAGGCGTAATGTCATTGAAAGTCATGAAGCGCGTGCCGTTTGAAGCGATGTCGTAATTTATACTTATCTACATTGCTGAGGTCAATTAAACTTTATCAAAAGATATATGATGAGCTGATTAAAGCTCTGATACTCATATTTAAAACCGCAAGACCAATCAACTTCGCATCAATTCAAATAAACTGCCAAGGACTCGTTTGAACACGTACTTTTTTAAAGTATACCTTTAAACAAAATCTACATAACATTACAATTTTCTTTCTTTGACCTATTTATTAGTACATATTATTTGGAAGAATCTAGAAACTTGAACAATATACTCGTAGGTAAGATGTTGACGTAACTATTGGAACGTACAACAGGCTGTGCCCAGATAGAGCAAAATTATTGCAAAGTGACTTTATTAATAATGGCATATTGATTCAAACCCACGTATAACTGACTTAACTGAGTGACAGTTGTTATTAACTAGGTAATATTTTACCTGTTGTTAGTTAACGTAAACTGTTCAATAACATAGATATCGTTGAATAAATCATTACGATAATAATTGATAGTTTCTTTAATGACAGTGTAAAATTAAGGAGTTATGAGGTAAATAAGTTATTTTTATAGTTTAAGGTGTGACTGCGGTTGAAAGTGTAATGCATGAGAGTCTTCAAGTAACCATGGCTCGTTTATTGTAAAATGAATGGTAGTATTAATGCTGCTATGAGGGGAAGCAGAAAGGCTTGGCGTCTAGACAACATAAACTTCCTATGATGCAATAAAACTGCATCAGCCGTCTGAAAATGATTCAGACTACATCTTGATTAGTTTGTTAATCAGAGTCTCATGATCGTCTAATATGAACGTTACATTTATATTTCAATCGTAAACAAAAACTTTAACTCAGTTGTACAATATAACAGATAAATAAGTGACAAATGTCTGTTTACGTCCAGATTTAAAAGCCCACGAAAATACCAAGTGATAAATATAAATTAAATTCAACAGGATCAATTGTGCCAAATGAGCTGAAATCTGCAATTTAAGCTTTGCAACGTATTTCTGAATATCAAGGCGATATAAATGAAAGGAACAGCGTCGTTGGTGAAGATGAAAATAGCAACGATAATCATACAATTTGTTTGTCCGATATCGATGCTTGAGTCGAGAACAAACGACTCATTCATTGAGAATTCGGACACGTGTGAGGCGCGGTTTGAAGTGCGATCAATGGCTACCAATTAGTAACTATTCGTCAAACTTCAACTAATGTTAATAATTTTGGTAACGAACTACTCAAAAGCGTCATTATAAATATTGTTTTTAAGATATTTACGGTAAAAGTTTACTAAGTAGTATGTTCTACTACATTGAATCTCCTTTTGGTGGTTTGAAATATGAAAATCGTTTCCTTAGTAGGTATTATAATTAAAACGGGTACCACTGTAAGGTATACTATCGTCGAAAGTCGGTGTCCAAGAATTAAATCGGATATTTAGCACAGCTTTTTAAGGAATAGTTATTATATCAAATACTCCAACGACTGTACATTCAAATATCGATGATGTTCATTCCAATATAAAACAAACCATTACATCAGCGGTCCGAAAATAATCAAGTTCTGGACTATTCCAAACCAATAATGTTACGTAGGACAGTCTGCCTTCGGCACCGTCAATAGCATGATGAATCGTTTCAAAATAAAACTCAATGTTAAAAGTACACGACGTTACCGGAAAGTTAGGAAAACGGAATGTTTTAAACTTTTAAACTAAACCGTAGATCGAGTTTCGAGAAACTATACAACCCAGAACTCTTGGGTACTTTGCAATTCATTTTCGAGGCAACCGTTTTCTGAGTAAAATTTTAAGTTGTTGCAAAATTTAATTTCAATTCCAAGAACAGCCTTTAAAGTAAATTCGAATAATTAATGGCCCTTGAGTTGAGATCTTCAAAAAGTAACCATTATGTTAGTGGCTCATTTGCAAGAGTGAAAATTTGGAACGTATCGCTTTTATCCTTTTTTGGAATCGTATAAATCTTCGGGAGATTCTACATGTTATGCTGGCATTTAACGATTGACGCATTGCCTCACCTGCAGACCGCAGTGCAGATAAAAGGATGGGAAAGATGCTGCAGTGGCCAAGAGACAGGATCTGTATTTTGCATAACATGGGGACATATTTTTTTAGGGATTCGTTTTTTTTAGAAATACAAGTTAAAAATATTATGCTGTTTAAAAGTATGTTTATAATGATGTTCGAAGCATAGTAAAAAAATTTTGCAGTAAAAAAAAATTGTTGTTTTTGAAGATTATTTACAGATAAGGTATTTTAGTTCTAATTTTTTTGATTTTTTTTCTAGATTAAGAGGAATACTTGCTATGGTTCCATGAGGGCGGTGCATTTGCATAAAAACCGCGCATGTTTCCCCCATTTGAACATTTCAAGCTGGGAACCCGCGGATGGAGGACTTCAAAACAATTTTAAGTGTGGCTCAAAGAGGATTCCTCGATTTCCCCTCTTTCCTTAACAACTGCCATACGTCAGACATATCCGTTAATACAAACAATCTATTCGCGTCTGAAACTTTCATTTGACCTCGTCTGCGCCCTGTCTACCTCCCCGCGGGAGGCTCGGGAGGGATCGCCAGACTGCAAAGGGTGCGTTCATCGAGATACATTCAACCCTATTACGAAAAAAATGCAAACAAATAACATTCTTAGCGTTCAAAACATTAAGATCAGAACGGAACGGTAACATTTCTGCGGAGTTCGCTCTTTGGTCCATCGTGCTTGTATGAATTGGATTCGGTGTGGGGGATTATAGTTCTTATTTGCTTACAATACAGCATAAAAAAGCGGATATAATTGACGATGAAGAGGTGACTCGACTTTCAGCTGACTTTACAGATTAGGGGAATTGAGGATTTCAACAAATCCGCACTTTACAATTCCAGCGAAGTGACTTAATTAAAAGGGTTTAGTCCGAGTCTAGAAACATTTCTTTTTTCTGTGTTACCTACATGTTGTTTACTATTTTTATTTTAGATAATAACTGAAATTAGAATTTTATCAGTAGTAAAAGTAGTAAAAGGCGACAAACTGCCATTCATATCGTAAGTGTAAATTTTAGAGTCGAAATTTTTATATTTAAAATGATACACATACACAATGATACAACTGTATTGATTAACCCCGAAAAAATCTTTTAATATCTTCTGAAAAACATAATATTGTAAATTTGTAAGAATAAAGAAGAAAAAAAATTGGACACAAACGATATCCGTCCTTTTTGAACGAAGAAAAAAAAACAAAACTTTTTTTTTACAATTATTGTAGGTACTTCGAATTCTCATTCCTTTATCTAGAATGCAAATATTATCAGTGACCATCGCTTATCGTTATCGGGTGACGTCACGATCGCATGCGTTGCTGATAGCCGGTCGGGGAGACGAGTCTATTTTAAACGGCCAACGCGGTTCGCTAACTTAGTTCGTACTATTGCTAATTATTAGCTTTGCAACTAGCCATTACGCTAATTGAACTAGGGATAGTAGATGATACTATAGTTTTAACCTTTTTTTTGGTTAACTTTAAATGGCTAAAGACTTGTATATTTTTACTGCTTTATTAACATGTTTACGAATACATAGTACTTTTATTGAGAGGCGAGTATGATAAGGCAAAAAGGACATGACTTACAATATTATGTACCTATATATCATTCTCAAAGATATAGTTATATGCCTGTATACTATATTGTAAGCTATAGCGAGCTTGTGATAAATAATAAATATAATAAACATCGTGGTATATAAATATTCGTACACTATTTATTACACATTAAAACAGTTTTACGAGACATCGACGCCTCTCGGGCGGATATGCGTAATTTTAACCTTACAAACAACATTGCGTAAACTCGCGGCTCATTCAACTTTTCAGGGACAAATCTAATTTATCTCAAACTTATATTATATTTTATGTTTTTTCTTTACAACTGGCTTGTACAAAATTTTTGAGCTTTACGAAATTCGATCTTTAGAGGCAACTCTGTAGTAGCATACTGGACTGCGCAAAATTTTTCGTGTCTAGTTTTAAGTCTATCAGAATTTATAGACTTGTGAGCTTAAATCTAAATAATTCGGTATATTAATCGCAAGTTTGACTTTGACTAATTATTTAGAAAAAAAACACATCATTGCAGGTAAAGTTTTTGCGTAACTTAAACTTATTAAGCAGTAAATAAAAGTATTTTTACTTGAGTCTAGTTTTGTCCAATAACAATATCAATATCTCTCTATGATTTATCTCCTCCAAAACTATTGTAAGTATAAGAAAATGGTCGCTAAAACTTTTTTTACTTTATGAACTTCAGCGAAAAGTTTTTATATCTTTCCCGGGGATAAAAACGACGAAGCAAGACGGTAAAAGTGTGACAAGAATTAGACGAAGTTTACCACAAGTACCAGGGCGGCAGAACGCCGGTGGAGGTTAAACGCGGCGCTTATATTCGCGTGGGCCGTCCCCCGCTCACCCCACCCCCAGCGGGG
>DVWM01000016.1:0-20919 GCA_018235105.1 Junonia coenia | reverse complement strand
AGTTAACTATTTAATTAACGGTGCCCAGCTATGATATTAATGTAGGTAATATTATAATGCATTTGACTAATAATTAAAAAAAATACTAGTCTTTGCTCCACAGAACATCAACGTCTCGTAAAATCGCAATAAAAAAGTTCCTATTCCAAAATGTCTTTACATTCATAAAAAAAAACATAAACCATCACATCTGACACTCCAAATCCAAATATCCACACTTATTTGACATATATTTCACAAACATATATTTCACATAATTTAACCATATTTTAAATTACCAATTCTACACAAATGTAAGTGTTAGATATGAAACACATTGGGTATAATGAATGCGACGACTGCCGCTGGAGTTGGACTGGTATTGATTCTGCTGATACTCTTTGTTCGATGGAAATGGAGGAGTAATAAGGTGACTGTAATGTATACATATTTTATTTATACGTATGTATATGAACGAGGACTATTGTCTAGAAGTGAGTGCTGTTTAGATTCGAACTGTACCCATGTTATTTTGAATTGTATTCTTGATCGTCATATTTACAGAACTGCTTTAGCATTTTTAAACTATAACTTATAAAGTAGTATTAATACATTTTGAAGGAATAATAAGAAAAAAATAGAAACTGTTTTATAGGTTTTGTCAATATATGAATGGTTTTTATTTATTTTATCTTGTCATATTTCATTACAATGATCCTAGCCCTTTCTGGGTAACATTCGCTCCATTTTAACTGGTTTCTTGGCTTTGCGCCGTCATAATTACAGAATTGCTTTTTTAGGGTTCCGTAGTCATAATTCTCTGTGTTGAACCTTAGTAACGAAATACTGTTTTATTTTTTCCAAGCCCCCGCCTAGCTATCCCGCCTGTACCCCAGTTCAGCTCGTTCATCGCCTGTGTCCCCATCACAACGTGGTGCAGAGCTTCGAAGTGGAACAGAAGGACAGCCTCGACGAGCATCTCGATGTACTTACTAGGAAACTTGCGGAAAAGGTGTTCTACTAGTAATCAGTTTAATAGACACTTTTATGGAGCCTGGCTGTTACCCTTAAAATGACAATTCTTAATCTTTTGATGATGGCAGTTTTTGATGATGGCTGTTTTGATGATGGCAGTATTACACTTTAAAGTACCTACTACCTATTTTAAAGTATTCTGTATGGTAAATGAAAGAATCGAAAATCTAACACCATATTAATCCAGTACCGTAATCGTAGCTTCTCCATATAATAACAACTTGATTCTTAAGAGTTGGTGACCCATAGCTAATTTCATCACTATTTTCATTTAACTCTAAATCTAAACAATTTCTATTTGAATTTAATAAACTTTAACCGAAGAAATCTTTTAGGTATATTTATTCATTTATCCGGGCAATCTCGAAAATGGCACTAAAGATTTCGTCTAATATCTAAAGAAACGCGTGTTTTGAGTTCTTCAGGTTTTTAGCAAAAAAAGAATTGCGAGCAGAGAACGGTCACCCAAGGTGTTAATTAATTAAACGTACTAATATTTACTTATCGCGTCATTAGGAAGGACGTCTCCACATATCGAAATCCAAAATCCGCGAAACTCAATACGAGATAGAGAACCTCCACGCCATAGACAACGACGTGAGGGCCAAGTACAGGGAGATCATGGAGGCCTTGAAGAACGACCTGCTGGCCAATGAGAAGGAGTGCAGGAAGCTGCAGGAGCAGATCGAGTGGGTGTCCAGGAGACGAGCGGAATTGAGGGATGAGGTAAACGTCATAATGTATATTACAGCAGAACGCCGATTATCCGAATTAATTGGGACCGGGGTCGATTCGGAAAATCGAAAACTCGAATAATCAGACATATACAGGTAATAAAGAAAAACTGTCAAACGTATAATTAACTTTGTTCAACAAACACAGTTCTACAATAACACTGACTTGAACATGTTTAATAAAAATTCACACAAAAAGTATATTAATTACTCCTAGGACAGATTCGGATAATTGGCGGTTCGGTTAATCGGCGTTCGGATAATCGGCGTTCCATTGCACTTTCTGCCTTCTATATTAATTTAGAACAGAAGCTGTAACCAGGCCAAGATTCATAAAAATCTATACAAAATGATATAATAGTAATTAAAGCTAACAATAGTAAACATTCGAGCCAATACATTATAAATAATATGGCACAGATCCGGTCCTGTTATCGTATACGTTGATCTGTACGAATTAGATTGTAATAAATAAATTCCATTAGTATTTTATTATACTTATTGATAATCGTATCGGCGTCATCGTGAAAGCATAACCCGGCATTACGATCGGCTACTGAACAATAACTGATAAAACGCTGGGTTAGGATAGATTAAGTGGATTTTACACTGATATAATGGAATGGAATGCTCCGAATTCTTCATACATAAATTTCCTTACGATGTCTTCCTTTTCGCCCATACTTATCCTCAGTACCTAATGGTTTCTATCGTGTAAGTACATAAAGGTATTTCTGAAAGGATGCCAAGATATTTCATCACACACTTTATACAGTAAATATTATGTCTCGGTGGTAGCGGTATCGTAGTGCGTAAAACGTCACCAGATAACAAATACAAAGGAATGCTATTATAATAAAATTAATTGGTCTATTATTTATTATTCATCAATAACAATAAGTTTATATGAATAATCGCGCACTTAAGCTTCGAATAGACTGCTGAGGAGATCATATTGAAATACATAATTATTATGTACCACATTCATACAAAGGTACACACATAATATTAAAGACAAGTGTCTCCATCTCTATGATATAAATGAAACGTACTATTAAACCAAATCACAAAATAACATTTATCATCTTACGTATTCCATTTAGCGTTAAAACATATTGTTTACAAAATAAAAAACAAAAATGAAGTCATATATTAAAATAACAATTTAAATTTTGGTAGAGTACGTGTATACAATCGAAAACCGGTTGTAACCAGTTTATCTACATATTTTACCACTATTTCGCGTAGGTGAGATAAACCGAACAAAACAAAAAACAAATCAAAAGGAAACAAACATACTAATCTCGCAAACAAATTCATAGAAACTGGTATTACAAAATATGATTTAATACGAATGACCGATACCATTCCTAATTAACCAAAAATTATCAAATCAGAAAACATACGATTGATAATAAATAATAAGACCAATCAAATATGTAATGACACACAAAAGTGCATTGAATCACCGTAACTGATAACTGGTGATGTTTGTACCAGTGATTGTCGTTTTAAATCTACGAGACCAATAAAAATCACTCATGGAATGATACTTGCATTCCACGACCATTCACCACTCACGTGACATCCAAAGTGCGCGGACGATCTTTCAATTATTATTCTCAATTCTGAACACAAGGCCGGGGCTAACTGATTGCTACTCAAATCAGATTAGAGACAATAGCAATTGAGTATCTACCATCGAAAACGGTCACGGAATTCATAGAAATGCAATGCACATTCCTCCAGACGATGAGATTAGGAGATTAAACGTTCGAGATGATGGAATAGCTCAAAAAGGCTTTACCTTGATAACATACCTCGCTGATAACTCCCTGGCCGTAAATTGCTAGCTTCCAATAAGGACAATGAATGCCTTTTGAATTTCTTAGACGAAATATAAGATAAATGTCATTAGAAGTTGCTTTCGGAATTTATTGGTGTTAATTAAAACGTTGAATGAAACGTTAATGATGCAACGCTTAATTAAAATACCGGGAAAGATGCTAAAGAAGTTAAATCAACATAAAATAGTACTAAAATAGATCATAATAAAAAAGCAACAAATGAATCACCTTATTCTATTACTAAAGAATTTAATTCGCCGAGCAAACTTCCGTTAGTCGGTAATAAATGCAAGTTGACTCATCGTTGCTAATGACAAGGATGCAAATTAATTAATTGCTTAAACAAAATGTCACAAGAAAACGTCGTTATTTACTCTTTCCAATAAAATAAATCAAGTGTTTTTTTACAAAGGAGATTTCTTAAGCGATTATCATATTATATTTCGACATAAATATGAAATTAACGAAATAATATTGTGTTTCTATTAATTTTATTAATATAATATTTGTTAACTAATATCTACGATCTTATCATTAATAACGATATTTTGTAATTCTTGATTTATCAGCTTGTAATCAAATATAGACTTTTAGTTATAATTATAAAAATATATAAAAATTCGAGTCAAGAATATACGACAATTCTACCGTTATCAACAGTTGACCAGATGCTTTCACGTTTTTCATCACTAGAAGGACTTTAAAAATGTACTTTTAATTTAAATTCAAACGTGCGACTAGAGCACGAACTATTTAGCTATTCAGAAAGAATCGACTATCCATAAAAACAAACAATAAATTACAGTGATATCAAAGTAAAACCGAACGTGAGACGCATATAACGATATCGAACAAAGAGTTCTGTATTTGGAAAAGTTATTAAAACTCGACCACACACAGATAGCAGAAAAAAACATATTTTCTATTAATACTGAATCAAGCGTTTAATAGATTTTGCCGGAATAGCACGAAATTCGATTTTTAGTATCGGATGCTCAATGTAAAATGATCATTAGCATTAAAACCGCGTTGACCCATTTTGGTAACATGTAAAGTGATCAACTGCGACCTGATTTAAATAGGCACGTGTTAATTGAACCTAATGTGTTATGAGATACTTGTTTTTTATCAAAAAGAGGAATAATCGACTTCAAAATGCAAAATTTGCAATTTTACTAACCTGAAGCTGAGTATGTTATATGATTTTAAAACTAAACTAGATTCAGATAAAAAAAATCAAAATCGGTTTAAAATTGATGAAGTGTAGTTTAGACGCTGAGAAAATGAAGCGAAGAATTATCGCCACAAGTGATCGGGAGGTAATAACAAATTTCAAGAATTCAGACAGATATTTTATGAACGTTCGTTTAAATCACGTAAAAATAAAAGCTAGGAAGATGCAGCACATAAATATTGCAAGCGTATGCAGAAAATAGGTATGGGGGAGATTGCACAGCCCGATAACAGTCCACGATGCAGTAAACTAAGTATGCAAAACGGAGGAGGCATAAATAGGAATTTACGTTCGCTGGAATTCACACACTTGCCACAGCCGAGCCCATATATTCTATGATATTGGAGGTTTTTAAAGTTTATTGAGTCAGGTGCTAATTTACATACATATCGACTGATGAAGAAATAGATTTAAAATTTGCTCCGCCAATATAAATGTCAAACACTACTCGTGTTTCGTCTCGCCGAGTTTATTCGGAGCGGTCGCATAAAGTATTTTAATGTACGAAATGGAATTCCTATCGATACTGTCTGCGTTTAAAATTAAGATTCTTTTGAATTTGTTTTCTTTTCCGTGCTATTTTTAAATAGATTTTTTGTATAGATGTATTGTAATTTGCGTAAATCATACGAGATAAAAACAATAAATAATGACAGATTTGGGTCACATTATAACTTAAGGAACGAAACTAATGGTCGACGGAATTTAAACTTTTAATAAAAAAAGTAAATTGTTTCCATAAAAAATATGAGCAATTTTTATGACAGTAAATAATAAAGGCTGCATAGGCTACGATATTCTTAATTCGACATAATAATGAATAATTTTTTAATATTCCAAGAGAGGATGCCGGTAACGAAGCGCTCAGAGAGGTATTATTTGTGAGAGCACTATCAAGATATTATCTGAATGCTATGAGAATTAAGTGTAAAGCTTATTACGGCCAAGTATTTATGCAAAAAAATCGCTCTAGGCGAAATGGGTTAACTATAAGATAGGGTCTCATAATTACACTAACGAGTAGTTGCATTAATGTAAGTAATGAGCCATCACTAAACGACCGGTCCTTAAAACACTAGAATCTTGTATAGAATCTTGAAAGCACATTACTGGATATAAGAAATTGCTGTGTGTTTTTAAAGTATCCATGCCAGATAAAAGATATAAGGATACACAAAATAACTTTTAAAAGATCATATATGAAATAACTAGTGATTACCACTATAATAAAAACAAAACATTATGACACAACAGAAAAATACGGTATAAATATTCATTAGAACGTAGAAAACTAGCAGTACCTATTATTATTGCTATAATAAATACGCCACTAAGAAATTCCGCCAAAACAAACCAACTATGCAAATAAAGCATTCAGGAAGCAAAAAGATAAACCAAACAATTGTATATAAATCAATCAGACCTACTATTAAAAAGAAAAAGTTATTCACACTTTATGTGAGAATGAAAAAAAACAGCACATTTACAAACAGTAGTTCTAATACAATAACTAAATCTGAATAGAAATAATTAAAAGCAGTTACCACACGTACCAAATAAACAATGTTTTGTGCTAGAAATAGATTATTCAGAATTAATTTAATGGTCGCATTTATTTTATTCACGAGTACAGTTCGAAGCATATTTAGCAATACTTTAAAATATTCGTTTATCAACAGATACTGATCGAGGACATACCAACGACGATTAAAAAACAAAACACGTTAATGAATCATTAATAAAAAATGTTTCGATAGATAAAAACAATTTATGGTCTGTTAATGATCGCGACTCTGATTAGGGAACAAGAGGACAGTATCTATCTATTTTAATATTCAAATTATGGTCAAAAATAAAATTAGTGCCCAAAAACAGTTTGTAAGTCAACTTATAGAATATGCAGATTAGAAGAAGATCAAGACGCGTGCGCATACCAAGAGCGTAAAAAAAGGAAAAAATAAAGATAAAGGAAATTGATAAATGTAAAAATGTAGCAAACCACATTCAAATTCTATAGCGATTTAGAGTTAAGCAAAAATAGAAAAGATAGCACCTGACCCGGACCTCTTCAAGGCAGGCGAGTCCCGTTACTCAATTGGTATTTTTGCTACTATCGTAAATCTTAACGTATTTCGTTGAAACGCGTACGTGTTTCCGGATCACAGTTTTATTGATTATCACAGAAACATGATAGAAAATTCTCCATCCGAATAATTTTGATGACATACTTTATTTGATAACCAAATAGTTATCGATTTAATGTTTCCTGTTTGGTATTATCAATCTTAAATTCTAAACAAAACAAAATATAATACATACATTAGTATAAGTTTTTCTCTCTCTATCTCTGTCTCTGTATAAGTTTTTTTGTTTATTATTTCCAATTTTTTTAAGTACTTTTTCACTGATCTATTCTTTATACACGATGTGATAAATATCTGCCTTTGGATTTAATTCTACTCCTTTTTCTGACCAGGTCTGTGCCTTCTTGAGGAGCGAGGCCCATAGTGCTAATCTCACTAGTAGGTTAGGTAGGTTTATCCACTACAACAAATACAAATGAAGTCTGCGCGCACGCATGTACCAGTCTAAATTATGAGAGTAGTGCTCTCGACGACAACACCGTAAATAAGGACTCAATTTACGCCAACATGTTTCGATTTAAAATCTTAAGCGAATTCACTTCGTTCACTAATTATATATATTTGTATGTGTTTGTCTGATTCTAATCTAGGTTTAGTCGTATCATCACGAATAATGGGTACTTCCTTTTGTAATTTATGTGAATGGGTATTCACTGATATATTTTATTTTGTTTTGACATTATTTCTAATAGCATTTTTTTTCTGGAATTACGTATGTACATATATTTGTACCTTCGTCTTGATTCTAATTGGCGAAGATTGTAAATCCTAATTGGGCACAAATAAAAAGATAATAAATTCGAACAAATAGGAATGAATCGTGATCAAAACGACACATCGTCAATATAACTTAACAAGAACCCCCGGTGATATGTTGGGTGGTCATTTAAAAAATCCAGAAAATGGCGGAAAAGCTCCCGCGCTTATAAATAATGCATAGGAATGCGCGTGCGTTTCGTGCGAAATGTTCTGTGTGCGACCGTTATAAACACAGAATAGTTTATTAGAAATGGCATCGAGTTTATCCAGTGAAGATAGGAAATCAAGAATACTATATACATTAAGGTAAATATACTGAGAAGTTAAGGTCCTATAATTACAAGTGAAGATGACTATCCCCAATATTTTTTCGAAACATATCTCATGAGTAAAAGTTTTACCGGTTATGATCTCTTCCGTTTTGCTTGGTCTATGACACATCATGTAAAGCTGTGATTTGTGTTATCTGGACTGAATATATAATAGTAACATAAAACATCGAAAGAGAGCTGGCCATTAAAAGTCAGTAAAACCAGAATTTTACAAAATAAGTGAACGTTTATTTTCGCGATGTACGGATAATGTACATTGGAAAGAGCATTCGAAAGTACCGTCGCGTTATTACATAAATCGTAACGATATCATGCGGTCATACATACACACATATAATATATATGTAATATATTACTCATACAAAACACCTGTCATTCGAGATGTGTGCAACCAAACCAGTCGGATTTTTTTTATTTTGCATAATTAGACCAGATTTCACAAACAACATACGACTGTTAATTTATTATTCGCATTTATTTTAATTTTATATTTTTGTATTTTTATATTGTGTAAATTTTTAAGCATCAAAACATTGAAATGTTAGTGGAACAAGACGTTGTACGTAATAATAATATAACTTAAAATATCATTTATTCAATAAAATGAAACGTTAAGTACACAGACTTTAAATCATCATGACAAATGAAATACTACCGTGCAACGCCATCTGTTGTTACTAACAACCACTAAAACAACACTTAGCTTCAAACTCTGAATTCAAGTGAGGCTTCTAAAATTCTATAAGCTAGACATAAATCAAACTGTTCCATAATTCATATGGAATAACTAAAGCACCAAGGACCTTCATGAACCCCCCGCGACGAACATTTTTCACCCAACGTACTGAATAATCCAAGAGACATAAATAAGACTCGTTGCACCCAGACTTCTTGTTGTTACTGAGTTAAGATTATATTGGAAACATGCAATTTACTTTTATTTACAACTTACGAGACGTATCGTATTAATCATACAACTGAAATTAATCATATCAAAAGTATTTAAAAATTCTTCGTCTGTATAATTCATTCGCTGGTGAGCTTAAGATAATTATCAAGGTTAAAGTCAGCGTCGAGTTTACAGTCACTTGTCCACTGCGTCCAGTTTTGCGCAATCTTAATTTTCAACTCCTGACATTCTTAGCTATTACAAAAAAAAATACCAATTTTTAAGAGTAATACGCTTTCGATGTCAAGGTAGAACTTTCCAAAAAAATGGCCCACAAAACAAGTAATAGACCTGAATATTGTAGCTGTCCTTTTTATGTGTCCATGTACCAAGTGTATGCTTAACTTTCCAAATACCATCCTACGCTCAAACTTACTTCCTGTATTGGTAAATCAACTCAAGGAAACACAGACTTGAGAATGTACACGAGAAGATTCGAAGGGTTTGGTAATAAAAATGATACTCACGATTGACATGATTGATGTAATATGGGCCGATTTGAGGATCGTATGCCTCCTCCCAGCCCAGGGGCAGCTCATTGCCGATGCAGTCCGCGAATGTTTGAGGCTTTGTGTATCTGAAACAATGATTATTTCTTGTCACTACTGAGAATCGTTCAATTGAAATGATACGAGGCAAACTCGTTTTGTACATGATTAACTCGGATTTTATGCAACAAAATTTCTTCCAAATGAAAATGTACAATACGATTTTACATAACATCAACAATAAAAAAGTCTACGCAATCAGCCACCGACGCAAAACTTCACTTATTGTTTTTCTTTTTGTAAAAAATCGCGAACTGGAGATATACGGTTTTCATCTGTTCGGCCACATTTTCAAATTATCTACCACAAAGGTCATTATATCCTAAAGATTTCCCATGGGTTGAAGTTGAAACTTGATTACTTCCCACGAAATCAAGGGGCGAACCTATTAAAACTGCTCCTATTACTATCATTATAAAGCAAAATAAAAATAACGAGCTCCGTTATTATTTCGAGTTTTGGCCGGATAATTTTGACTAGTTATTTAATGATATATACCGACGTCTTGGAGTCCATTTATACCTGTGTTTGTAAATTGTATTTGAGTTCATAATCAGTTTTTACATCATACGTATTCATATTAAATAATTCATAATGTCTAAGAGCAAATCGTTATCCATTCATAGAAGAAATAACTTCATCATTATAATGTACATCACAGCTTAATATTGCTATTACTTCATTATTTTAATTGCATATTGAAGACAATTTCCGCACAAGTGAATCTCATTTAACTTGTGAATACACGAATAAATTATCCGCATAAAAACCCATTTGTGAATCTAAAACAAACAGGCAATTTCGCAGCCATAGAAAGCTGGAGGTGTATTCTTGCAACGATAAATTAAAGGGCGTTCTTGAACTACAAGTATGTGGTCTAGCTAGGTGCAGATAATAGCAAGAGCAATTAATGAAAGCCGGTACTGGATGCCCGGGAGCTTGCTGGGCGTGGTGCGCAGGCGCCAGTAACTTGCTCTACTTGATACGAGTTTTCGAGAACGACTCAACGGCGGCTTTAAAAAGTGAACTTCGACTATCGTATGACGAAATACATCAATCCATTTAACGGTCTCTAAATTCGGCGTTTTTACGGTGGTAGTCAATTATCTAGAATCCCCAGTTAATTGGGCACATTTTTTTCCATGTCTGTCGAAATTGTTACGATCTCGTGACGACTGTGTTCCATTTATCTGATGTTTTGTGAGTAATGGTCTCCAGTATGGAGGTTAAATGATAACTTGTGTATACTTAAACAGTCGATAAATGACTGCTCGTTTAACATTGCGTTGTTGAACCATTATACCATTATTAATCATACACTTAAACTTTTAAAGAAAATTGTTTTCTATTAGACCAGCTATATTTAAAATTAAATTAAGCAATCATAAACGTAATGGACATTTTACCCATAAACTTTCTATCTAGTCGAGAAACCGATAAAGTTAAAGACAGGTATAGTGAGCACAACATATACAATAATGGTAGCCAGTTAAATCAATACCCGGCAAATCTTCAATGGAAATTCGTAACTCCTTCCTCGCAGCTACCGAAAGCTCGGCGTCCATTGCATTACAGACCGCTCTTATCGGAGCGAGGGTATAGAGGGCGCGTGCGTATGCGCATCCATTGCATCGCGTAGACAGAGACAGATGTATACTTCATATAGGAGTGAAAGAGACGGTGGCATTTTACAATGTTGCTGTGTCGTGGTAGAACGGCAAAACCAGTCCTGTCAGCGGGACATCAAGACGAGTCGCGTTCTTGGAAACGGTGACCCGTGTCACGGAATCCCTAATCGCACACACACAAACTTTCACACACACAACTGCGGTTACGTATACTGTTCCGATTTTAACCAACCGAAGTCAAAACTTGACATATATTTTGAGTGAATGCACGAGTCGAAACTGATTCAATGTTATTATTTCGCTTTATATTATTTTTTGTTTTTTAATCTTGCACTTTTGTATAATTAAATGAAAGTATCAATTCAGCATTCTTTTATGATTAATATGTATGTTTGCTAAATGACAATACTAATTTTAAATAAAATAACAGGTATAATGTTGATGCAAACTTTATTACAACTTAACTTTTTCTAATCATCTTTTTTATATTCGGAGAAATCTCTACATTTTATTCGGTTTCGTTTTAAAAGTGTAAACTTTGATTGCGTGTTGTAAAAACAAAAACATTAAAGTTTAAAGCGATAAAATACTTAACTGTTATTATATAAACATAATATTCCTGTTAATGTGACCGCAGATACGATAAAAATTTAAACGTAAGTAGGTTTACTTCTGTTTGTAGAAGTCTTTCAGTGTTTGGAATATGACGCGAAGAAGGCCAACGTACGGCTACAGTCCGCAAATAGGAGCGAAACTTGCTACCCGCTTTGGATTATTTCACCAAGAATTTCTATACATTTTATAACTTACAAAATAACAAGTAGAGTTTTTGCGATACGGTTACAAAATCTAAAAGATTTCTAAAATCAGACACTAATTGGGTAACTGTAACTTTATCTGAATCACAAAGTAATTTGAATAAAAAAGATTCATAAAAGCGTAAATATTACGTATTTATACTTATTATAAATGTATAAACACCGCTCCTTCGCTCGTCACAAAAATTTCAAAACAGCTCTTGCCAAATCCAGGATTACGACAAAACTTGGATCCCGTCTGGTCGGAGGCGGTGCCACGCTGTCTCACACATATCGAACGACCGACAGACGGACACTCACACCTACTTATATTCTATTAATATCGCTCGGGAAATATTTTAATCCGCATAGCTTGGTTAATGCACATTCCATTCGGTGTCTGAAAAAATCTCGTTTTAATTTTATTATTTCGGAACCTTTGTTAACTTTGGCACAATTTGTACGTTTTGGAATGATGTCACACGCTTATTAATGGTAATGTGTATTCTGCTAACACCTCTAAACAAAGCTCAGGGACAGGAATATCACAGACGTTCCGTTCCGAAAAAGGAAGCGTGTTAGGGGTCAACGTGATTTCCTCTCGCATTCCAAATCGCTGACACAAACCGAACAGCGCAGTTATAATCAAATTAAACACAAGTTGCAATCAGTTCGACGAAGCATGCCAACCGGATGATCAAATACGTGGTTATAAAAATACGTATTTGAACCGAAGCGTACATTAAAGTAACCACACAGTTATAAACATTCTTAACGCCTTACGTCATGACCGATCACCGAATTTATACCCCAAATTGACCCAGCACTCGCTGGAAAGCTGTGTTATGTCGCGGTGGTATGCGCGATGGCAGCTAATGTGATGCTATGACGTCATACGTTATTCGATCATTGACAAACGACATTCCAAACTCAAGTGAGAACAAATGTGTGGCGTTGACTTGAAACGCACGTCACGTTAATATACCAAGGTCTCCAATTTAGGCACTCAAAGATTTAAATATAATATACGAATAAATTTTAATCCAATCGCCAAGTTCAGAATTCCTCACGTAAGTTAAGTGTGAATTAATCTTCTTCTTGGACCGTTCTCACTTCCATTTCAGTCTTAATTGAATTTGTAATGTTTAACATTAAAGCTATCCCTAAAGTGACGGACAGACGGGTGGTAGATTACATAAACATTGCATCGAATATATAAGGTTTCCGTCTGAATCACGACGCATTCCAGCCGACTTTGTCACGCCGGCGCGGCGGCGGACGCATGCGACACAATATTGTGTGGATCACGATTTTAACAAATTTCGATCGTTCAATTTCATGTTTTAAACATTTTACAGACAAAGAACGAGACATACTTATCGAAACACGAATATTTTCATTTCTGTATAAGATTCTTTCTGTAGATAATTCAAACCCAATTACGAACTAAATATTCAAATTAAATTTCTAACAAAACAACATTCATAGAATATCTCACCTGAACATGCCTAAACGCAACAATTGCCCGGTAAAATTAATATGACAAGTGAAATTAATACCGCGATATGCCATTCAACACTACAGCCGCATTAAAATATTGCGCCTTTCAAAACTCGGGCCTTAAGTTCAAACACAAATGCCTCTAATAGCTGATAACAATGTTTATCCACACCATCGCGGCTCTACAAATGATACTTTCTCAGCAATAGAAAGTTAAACATTAGGTTTGGTATTAAGTCGTTCCATTCATGTGGTGATGTTATTAGAGCAACAGTAGGGACCGGAAGGAGTAGTTAAACATGGACTAAACAAGACAACAGTGAACATCGATTGAATGGGATCCAATCGATGTCAAGCTTTATTGAGGTACGAAATTCCTCGCGTCCATTGTTTGACAAACGATAGTGTGAACTGCGAAAAAATTCCATTTGCCGTGTTTTGTCTCGTTCCATTTTCCCAATAATCTGCCTTCGTTTTAAGCTATCTCTGATCAGCTTT
This sequence comes from Junonia coenia, assembly GCA_018235105.1. Classification (NCBI taxonomy): domain Eukaryota; kingdom Metazoa; phylum Arthropoda; class Insecta; order Lepidoptera; family Nymphalidae; genus Junonia; species Junonia coenia. The sequence goes on along the minus strand of DVWM01000016.1, from coordinate 6,935 downwards.
TCAATAATGCTATATAATATCTACAAAGATACGGGTAGTGAATTCCTTTATAATTTAAACTCAATAATAAAATAAAATCCTGCTTAACCACTATCATCTTATCGTACAGGTGTTTGCATACCAAAACGATTACAATCTTGGTACCTACACAATTTTAACACTACAATCTCAAATACCGAAGTACATTTATGGAACAAGGTAGACATTAGAATGTTATCCAGTTATGGTCGCATATTTCGCCCACGTTGAAATACATCGATGATTTATTCAAAACTAAGAATTAGAATTATAATAAAATTATTGACCTATTGGTTCGCTACTCTCGAATAAAACGAAATAAAAATCAGCAACTCTAAACCAGAAACAGAACTTAAAACTTAAGATTGATTTTAACTCATTTAATCGGTTCAATTATTTTTAATTAGTCGTTAGTATTTAAAACGCTACATAACATGCAAAAAACAAAACAAGTTTGATACATCTCGCCTAAAATATATCCATCTTGCATGAACCATTAGAGATTTACCTAATTAAGTACCTCGTTAATTGCTTTCCAATCAAAAATAACGTTTTCGACACCAGTGCACAAATTAGTTTAATTTTTATTAGACCTCCTTAAGACTTGCTGTATAAATTCTAACTTTAATTCTATCCACATACAGGTGATAGTGAAATGAAAAACGAAACGACCAAATTTGAAGAGGAAACGGGTATGGGCAACATTCTTCACTTGACCAAGTTTGTTTGGCCTCTACAATTCCGAGCTTATGCAAATTAAGTAAATAAGTTTTATGGCCTCTATCGCTCTAAGATTTATCGCAGATCCATGTTTTGGTGAAACTTAGTAAGCAAACATGCAAAAATTCCGCCATTAAAACTCAGGCGACCTAACATCGTATTTTCTTACATTAAAATAGCAGAGACTTGCTTTTTCTTTAGTATTGGTAATAAATAAAAAAGGCTTTTAGATAAATGTTAGGCCTTTAAAGCATAAACGTATCATAAATGCTAATGAAAAAACATATAACGGTTAAATAAAAATAGCTATGTGACGACAAACAGATAAGAGAGGAATGTTTCTTTCGATTAGAAACGGGAGTGGAGTACGTTGTTGTTATCGTATAATTGCATAGATAAAATTGAAATATGCGTAATTATATACGCATTCACATTCGAACGTCATAAACTTTTATTTAGTGTAATAAAATCAACCGAATATTACGCAAATTAAGTGTCCACACACCAAACTTTACTCAAATGCAAAAAAGCGTCAAATTTCCGATTACATTACGTTTGCTACATTCTGTACCAAGTTTAGAACAACATACCTTTTTATTTCTCAGCATTCCAAGGTTCGCCGTATCGTTATAGACCAAATGACAATTTGTATGCATTCATTAACATAAAAATCAAAATAAATTGGCACATATAGTAACGAAGTTGATGTGCGTCTGAATAAAAAACCGCCAAGGACATCTTTATCTGAGAGGAATGCGTAGAGTAAACATTGCTGTACATTATACTTCGCATTCGCTCGCCGCGCCCTGTGGACCAATTATTTGTTCAACGTTCACTATTTACCTATTCATTTACCTACTATCCATCAAAACTACTTTCAGTCGCCGAATAACGTTCCGGTATGTTAATTACTTAAATGCAGGCAGATGAAACAATCGAGAAGTGAGAATTTTAAATTACAAAACGATCGGGCTCCCATTCGATTACAGTCAAGAAACGCTGTAAAACGCCCAGCCCCTTTAGCGTTACGGTTGAAGGCGCCCGTGGTGCGTGGGAAGTGCCCACAAGATGCTTTACACATACTTGGGTTACACAATCTTCAAGACAGCTACATTACAATCAATATTACATATAAAATATGAATCAGTCCAGAGACGAGTTGCGAATACGATCATAACCGATACCCATATTATATCATCGAATTAAAACTCAAGTGGATTCCCGATAAATATTAAACAAGCAAATCTTATGGCTCATGAACATGCAAATTTGTATTGATACATTCCATCGCTATAAGGACTCTTGATTCCCACATGTTATAATGTGCTTAGGGTACGCATAGGTATTCAAAGTGAATTTCACTCGTACTATAGAATTATGCATTAAAGTTGTATGCGAGTGTGCGAGTTGAACAAATAACTGAGTGAAAACGTACTCGAGTGATATAATTAAAATAATAGAGGGCAAACATCACGTATACATTCCCACTGGGTTGTAAATCGACAGTATCATTGTCTTCCCCGTTTCCTAGCTTAACGAGACAATGAACAGTTTTTCCTCAATTTAAATGCGTAGCTGTCGAAAGCTTGTGTTTTTATTCCAGCATGTAACAAGCCCATTCTGGTATCGTTTATATTACCCACTAAAACCGCAAATCCCTATTCACACGTAACATCTAAATGCAGATGTATTAAAAGTTATTTATTGGACAGTATTATTTAATGTTATTTGTATTATTAATGAGTGTGATCCGTCTACAGACAATTTCTGCCTGAACTCTTTCTTAATTAGCACTTTTATGTTTAGGTTCTCTTAAATGGTTAATATCATCAAATGCGCTGGAGACATGGCGGTTATTTTTAGCATTAATAAATTGGCTTAGTGACTCGGTTTATTGTGTGCGTTTTACAGTAGATGTTAGTAGCGGAACGACATAAATAATATCTACTATTGCATAAACTTTACTGACTATAATAAAATTATAGCGAAAGATAATATCGTTTTCATTATCCAAAACTGTATTTAGATGTTATATAAGTATATTAAAGTAAATACTTATAATAACACTCGTGTATTTATTCAGATTTAAATAATATTTACTGGAAATGTCGTTCACTAAAAGGTACAATAAAATTCAAATTTAATGTTTCCCGTTTCAGCGGTCAATTTTATCGTGGCGTCAATGCACTAGAACCAGATCTCCTGAATGTGACTTCTTAGGATTAATCAATTTAGTCTGCAGTCGTAAAAACAGATTATAAATCTATCATTTTCACGAGGAGGTTCAATAATTTAAGCTATCAAAATGTTCCAAAACAGTTGGGGAATTCACAATAACAACGATTTTAATGACCATATCATCTCATCAAAATTTAACTTTAACTGACTAGTGAGCAGGAAATATACTCTGACCTTAATGTCATTTTATGGACGAGTCTCGAGCATTACATTTATTTAACGTATAGAAGAAGAACAACTAGAATTTACCGTAATGCTTGTTAATGCTTAACCTCCTGACAACATGTCAGTCTATTTTATAGCTGTTTTTACATTGCTATCAATTCATCAATACATTTTAACAGTGACATGAACGCATTTTAAAATGCAGGTGGAGTTTTAAGGTCAACTTTTTAAGACAATGCTGCAGGTGCCGGTTTAACTATAGTAAATAGATACGGCTAGACATGATCGGTATTTAATAGGGATGTGTTGTGGAGCACCTGCACTTGGATGAGGTGGTGCGATGGTAGAGCGGCAATGCGCGGGGTGCGAGGGGGGGCCGTGCGCCGCTTTAGAAAGGCGCGACCATCGCCGCAGGCCCGGGCCGCATTCTACGGCCTGTCATTCACACCGCACAACTTGCCTATGCATTGCATACCGTCTCCCACCGCGCTCTCCACGCATCGCGCTCTACGTACACACGCGCACCTTACGAAACAGTCGAGCGCACCATCAAGACAACAGGCCCACATTCATGCTCAATACAAATGCTCCATCGAATTATTTCTGCGCCAGTTCAGCGCCTAACATTACTATGAACCAGTTCTGTGGCCTCATTACTCGCGTTCCATCGCCGCTCACCAAATATACAGACCCCTTACTGAAACGAGACAAACCTAACACAACTCGCATACCAAAGGATAACAAAATGATAACCATAATTTGTGTTTAGGTCATTTGTTGTTAGTCAATTGTGGAATGTCGTGTGAAATCGAGACAGTTGCGCATATTTCCCGATAGGCAGCGACAGTATCGCGGCGAGAATAGTTTGTTTTTCACGATTTATTCTATTTTAGAAATATGTTTACTTTTTGTAACACGTCTATCATGAAGAATATAACAAGCACTTTTAAACGCACAGTCCACAGTTCACAAATTCAATCAGAAAACACTAAAAATCGCAATGGAATGTGAAGTTTTGACATGGGGCTCTTACGGGTTAACACTTCTCTTCGGAAAACTTACCTGTCTCGCGGGTCGATCCATGTCGTTTTTCTACTGTTGTGGTCGATGAAATACAATTTTCCATCAAAGTCCCTCGCATAATCCCATCCGTCGGGCAAGGGTATCTCACCGTTTCGTCTCCTTGGCATATTTCACTGATTAAATCCATTCAAACGAATAACGAAGCACACTCGCGAACTAGCTACACGGCCATGTTGAATACCTCATTACGAGGAGTGACGTCACGCGGGATCGGCCAATGGCGGCGAAGGGCCCCCACGATGGAATGCGGCGCGTACGCGAGCGCGAACACAGAGTTCCGCACGTCACTCGACCGACACTAACGTTACACGCGACCGCTCTACGCGAACCCGCGTCGCTGACTGAGGCGCGCGGACTCGCCGCCACGTTATCACCGTTCATGATAATATCCTCAAGCACCTACTGTCTAAATGCATTCCTTCTGACCACAATGTTTACATTACATGCGATGCCCTGGCACACACACCGATGATCTAGTACCTACTGACTAAGCTTTGTATGCCGCAATACTGCAAAATAAACATACATGTAGGCAAAAAGTAAGTAGGTACATATCCATTCAATCTATTTACGATTCCTCTGTAGGTACCTACTTATAGCTGTATGGGTATGGCGCGCATTCCACAGCGTATGTAGACATACATACATTACAGATACCTACGTATCTGACTATATTAGATCGTGATACTTTAGAACCGTCGTCGTCGAGTTTGTGAAGTCAATTTGCATTTGCATTCATTCGATCTGTTGCTGTTACAGCTTGGATTAGATGACGTTGGTGTATAATAGAATACATTAAACTTTCAGAGTTCTGTTAGGTACCTATATATTTAAGAAATCATATAAACTTGATTCTGCCTTATAAAGTGAGTCTATTCTGTAGGTATAAAGAAAATCAGAGGAAATTACTATGGAGTTTGGACATAAGATTTTACAGCAAGTTACATTCATACACTAGAGATGCAAAATTTTCTATTAGAATTCTAATACGAACGAATTCTACAAGAATACATAATATAATTTTGTACCATGCAAAAGCTCTACCTTAATGCATACAGAACTAACAAAAACAACATTTTGCATTAAATAAAATTCTATAACAAATAAACAGTTTTAAAAATTTCACCTTAATTTAGACGACATACTTATCACCATTTTTGTATTACTAATTAAAACACTTATTGTTAGCCACTAAAAATACCTATGCATTATTGTTATTATGATTTTATTCTAACACTTCGTGCAAGGCGATTTATGTCGTGGTTCTAAAATAAGTAAATCAACAGGATTTACATTTGAATAGATAATGATACCAGTAATTTATTAGATAAGTAATATTTTCTTGTTTTCTCGACTACTGTGCATATAGAGGAATAATCATATAAAAATCATAATTTATAGGCAATTAAACACGATGTTTCATTTTTAAATTCGGAAATTTTAATAATATACGCGTCTCAAATTCATGCATATAACATCAATCTTATAGGAAAGTGCTTATACCTAATTGGAAAAATAACTTTTTAACAAAAAATTAAACCGACTTCAAAAGTAAACTGAAAAGCTGAAATTCCCCTCAGTCATCAGTTCCACTTAATCAAATTTTTATTTCAAACTTTTCGTGAGCAAGTGACCGTGCTACTCTGAAAATAACCGAAATCACAATAACACTAATTGTCTAGAATTTTTGAAGAGTTCCCTCGATTTCTCCAGGATCCTATCATCAGATCCTGATATCCTTGCAATGAGACCATATGGGGGGTATACATACATAAAAAAAGAAATACCGATCGAATTGATAACCTCCTCCTTTTTGAAGTCGGTTAAAAATTACGACTAAAGTGTGTCTAAATATATTAGCGAAATCAAAATTTTATTTTGAAGTAGTCGAAGCTGGTGTCCACAACTGGAGACAATTCCATGCATTTTAATTTTTTCCCAAAAAAACCCTAAGCCCGTTTTTAAAATAAAAGCGTATTTTGCTACTTATCCCAGCTATCTGCTAGTCAAAATCTCGTCAAAATCTCGTCTAAATCGGTTCAACTATTACGGAGATTAGCCAGAACAGATAGACAAATACATACTATGTATAGACGGATAGATATTTTAACATAAATATTGTCTTCCTTTTATTAAAAAAAATGTTAGTTTTTTTTCAATTTTATTTATTAATAAAATTTGTGTGAATTTAATTTTAAAATTCGTTATATTTAATTACAAGTTTATTCAAATATATCTACAGCTAATGTGCAGTTTGCAGTAGGGTAACTTGGAGGGAGGAGGGCGTAGCACCATTTAGGGGGTGACACTCGATCATGTTTTTCATGATGATCATTTACAAAAATGTGTCACGAAAAAGTAGAGATGAAGGTGCAAGTTTGACTACATGACTACTGATATACTGGTACCTAGAAAAAAAGACGTCAGCAAAATGCGTGACAAAGAAATTGCCGGATTGCTAATAAAAGTTCATCCGCTTAGGGCCTCATTAGGAAGGGGTAGAAAAATAGCGATTCCGCCCTAGATGTCTCCCTCGCTAACTACGCCAATGTATTTCCTTAGCTGTATATACAGGTAGGTACCTAGACCACGGCATTGCAATTCCGGTTTAATAAAATATGAAAATAAACTTATTTTATATAGGTAGTAGGTAGGTACATAAAATACATAAAAAGAAAACTTTGGAAAAACGAAATATAAATACATATTTT
>DVWM01000015.1:0-21119 GCA_018235105.1 Junonia coenia | reverse complement strand
CTCTCACTCTCTTTCTCTCTCTCACACATACACACACAAACACACACACATATACACATACACACACATACACACACGCACACACACACACATCTGTGTATGTACAGTTGTAAAGAAAAAAACAAAACCTAAGCTTAACACACAACACACACACACACATCAAAACCCAAGAGAAATACCACGTATGTATAAAAAGATTAGTACATTCACATCATGTTACTCCGTGTAACACATACCGCTTTTATCAGTGATCCCCGAGGTACATAACTCATGCCCGCCTTTCCGTTGTCGTCGGATAACTGCTATCTACATTAAATATTAAGGAAAGAACAGAATGAAAATTGTCGGTCTATTTGATTTGTGTTGTGAAAAAACGTTTTATGTGGGTAGAACATTTTTTTTTATAAATTATTTTTTTACTGTTTTCGTTTATTTTATGAAAGGTTTGTCGTGTGATTAGATAAAAGGAACATCCTAACATTGTTCATTACATATTTATTTTTTAAATAATATAAAACAAGCCCTATCAAATTGTGTTTACTTGAAGACTTGCACTTTTTCTAATTAAAATTTTTATTACTAAGACCTCTATTACTACAAAAGAATGTGTCTGCCCGATTCCAAATCTCTATCCACGTATCTTGTGGTAAATTTTCTGTAATTCCCGTGAGAGTTTCAGTCTTTTCTGTCCTATTGGCCTATTAAGGTTTTAGCCATAACCACTTCAATACTTTCAGCCAATTCGATTGTACAATTTTGCCATAAAAAGGGACAAACACCCAAAATATAATATTTTGCTTTTATAATAATAATAAAACAGATAACAAATAATAAAAATGGATACTAACGAAATAGATTGTAACACCAGCAATATTGTCCGAAATTAAATCGCATGTCACCGAATTTGCTGGACCAAATTGCGTTACCAAAGTCCTTATTAATAACTCTATTACAAGGGACAAGGGCCACGTTCTGATTACTGAGGGTTATAGACAACGATAATTCACTTTGATAAAGGTAAACATCGGCGGAGACAAAAGACTTATCTGAAGACAGTTCAGAAAATTGGTCAGTTTATTTGGGACTTTAGTTAATAATGAGAAAATTGTTAAGACGAACCTCGCTTAATAATAATGGAATTTATGTAGTAAGATGTAAATAAATGAGTTTAGGTGTTGCTGATATGAATGAGGGGTAGGATGGATATTTTATACTCTTTCAGTCAACAAAACAATGAATAGATATTAATAAATAACAATAATAGAACTTACATCAAACTGTTCTGGCTTACGTGTAGATACTTACGAGTAAATACTATATAGTTTCAAAATTCTTCCACTATTTTTGAAATAAAATACACAGAGTGTTAATACAAAACTTGATCGATTGTAGGCCCACTGTTTTTAGATTTGATATTATTTGATTATTTGCTGGTCAATTTAATTTGCAAATAGTTACCAAATATTACGTATTAAAAGAAGAATATTAAAAAAAAGCCCTTAATATTTTTTCTATCTACGAGTAGTATCGAAATCTGTCAAAAGTCTCTAGTTTACGTGTATCTTTAGTAACGAAGGCGATATTTCGTTTCTATTGTTTGTTGTCGCCCCAGAAATATTTTATTTGTATCAAAAATCAGCGATCCAGTGGTCCAGATTGGTTTTTTTAGGCCAGGGGCGTATTAAGGAAAACTGTCGCTATCGTGTTTAAGCACGAATATTAGAAACCATTTTCTTCTTCTTCTTTGCTCATTTCCACTTTATGTGGGGTCGGCCTAATATGTGTGCGCCAAGAAATTCTGTCTTGGATTGTTCATTTCGGTATATTATTTCTAATTAATGTTTTGATCATACTGGTCCGCCAGGTATAGGGGGATCGCCCACGCCATCTTTTTTTCTCTGGAAGGCTTAGAGCTTTTTTGACGACATAATTTTCGTCACTGCGCATAGCGTGATCAAACCACATCAGGCGTTACTCAAAAAGCTTTTTGGACACAGGGGCTACCTTGAAGCTACCGCGTATATACTCATTACAAATTCTGTCCAGCTTGGTTACCCCTCCCGACCATCGCAATATCTTCATCTCTGTCATGTGGAGCTTTTATACATACGTCTCCTTAACCAGTTCAGCATTCTGATCCGTATAGCATGAAGTCTTACTGACTTTTTGTATACTGCGTCTTGTGTTCCTATAGGCATTTTAGGGTCACACAGCACTCCAGTCAAGGTCGCTATTTCTGCCAGCCAACACTAACTCTATGCGTTACATCTGCTTCCACATCTGCGGTATTGGAAATCACAGATCCCAAGTACTTAAAATTTTTAAAAGGCAATAGGGACAGTTTTCCATAATTGACCAATATTTCTAGACTAAGTCAATCTTGATATTTGATAGAATTTTTTATCAAATATTTATTTAGTACCAAACAAATAGAACAAACCAATATATAGAATAAATAGAATTGATAACAAAAGATATAAATAGAATAGTATGACTATTTTTAACCGACTTCAAAAGGAGAAGGTTATCAATTCTCTTGCTATTTTTATGTATAATATTAACCGATTATTCGAAGAGGACTCGAACGATTTTGACAATTCTTTTTTTGTTTGGATTAGTACACTTTCCATGGGACTACCATTGTAAGGAAATCAGAATCTGATGATCTCCAGGATCCCATCATCAGACCCCGGAGAAATCGAAGGAACTCTTCAAACACTGTAGGCACACTTTTTACGATTTCGGGTATTTTCAAAGCAGCTTGGTCATTTGCTTGCGAAAAGTAGCATTTGATGAAGGGGAACTGACGACGAAGAGCATAAGTGATTAGAAGATTTTTAGTTTTAATTCGATTCCTCTAATATGTTTTCTAATAACTCAATTGTAACATAAAAGTGCTAAAAATATATTTATTTCAAAAATAAATTGCATTCTAAAGTTAACTCAAAAACTAAACACAATCTTACTTTTCTACAAAATTTTTGGGTCGGTGCCAGTTCTTAAAAATTCTTGGCGCCGATTTAGATATTGATATTTGCCTGCTAGGCACTTGACTTGATAGGTATTCAAAATCGCTTATTCGCTTCAGATATTTAATTAAGTTTCTGATAATAATTCAGATTGGTGAAATTGGTAGCACCAAGAATTTCACGCATTAAGTTTGCTTTTCTTTTAGTTTTGAAATGAAAACATCTTGAAAAATTTTTACTTTCAAGTTTACATAATTGAGAATTTTACGTAATTACATTTTAAACAACGATAAAAATAAGCCGTATTGTTCCCAGTTTGTACAGAAAATTCGTTCTAGTAAAAGCATTTTTACTGGAAATATTTTCTAAGACAATCTGTCTGGTTGATGAAGAAGTTATAAGTTTAAGTCATTAATCAATTAAGAAGTTGGAAAAAGGAAGGTACTTAAAAAAGCTTCTCGAGTTTCATTTTAAAAATCTCGGATATTATCGGTTCAAAATCTTACTTCATCGTAATTAGATAAAAATAGCCTGAACTAAGTTACATTTTATTCCAAAAATATTATATCGTTTTAACTTCTCTTTTTTATTTAAAAATCAGATCCAACACACAAATAACGCGAAAGTATCACGATTGCGTTTTAATTGAAAAATCTGAAATCGCGTGTCAAAATTATTAGTGGTACTAAATCAGCAGTTGGTATATTGTTTTGTTGAAAAAGTTTTAATCAAAAACATTCGTTTCCGATGAATGACATTTATTAATTATTATTTAAAGTATTGATTTTCTTTTTGACGACCACTCTGGTGTGGTGGCGCTGAATGCTTTATCAAAGCAGGCGGTTGCCGGTTCAATTACCACTCGGGGCGGATGTTTGCATTTATACAAACATTTGTTTCTAGGTCTTGTCCCTGTAGGTCTCACCACCGTGCCTCGGAGAGCACGTAAAGCTGTAGGTCCCGGTTGTTATCACAATCACCTGATAAATCGTTACTAATAATAGGCAAATATTCTAGTCTAAATGGTTACTGGCTTGCCCTCTGGATCACGGAGGTCAGACGGCAATAGTTCTGCATAAAAATCAGTAACTTGACAGGTTACTGATTTTTACCTAGACTGGGATAAAGCAGACCCTGGTTTAAGTCCGGGATTTTCCCGGAAGAAGAAGATTGATATTTTTTATTTTATCTTGAACTATCGGTTGATTTAATATTATACCTTTAATCACTTTTTTTAAGTTTCCAGGCATGGTAAGGAATCTAGTATTACATTTAGAAGTTTTAAAACACCCAATAAATATATCAACCTTTCTACAAACCTTGAAAGCATATACCTCCTTTCCTGAAAACCGTGCAAAATGCTTAAACAGAAAATTTTCTTTCAAGTAAAACAGCTCAGAAATCCACACAACACCTGTTAATTGAATGTCCCGGGTTCAATTCCCGGTTCAAAAGATCTGAGGCAAGCGTTTAACCTATATTGCAGGATCCATTTACACTGGACGTGCGAATGCTCGTTCTGTCCCCATTCTATTAAATTCTTTTATTGTAAACAGACATGGAACATATTTTCCTCGTTCTAGCTGCGGTCAAAAAGATTCTCTAGAACAATCTACGAATGCTCGATTGCTTGATGTAAACGGCACTAGAGTGCGTGAACACTGTGGGCATAAACATCTCATGCAAGAATTACTTCTTGGTTCTCATTTTAGTTCGTTGCTATTTTAGTATAAACGCTTTCGTTTACATTGAAAGAATAAGGAGGAATTCTCTTGTTCTAGCTCTAGCACTTTGTTCGCTTAGTCTAAACGCACCCTTTATCTTCACTATGCAATTCCCACGGAATCGTTTGCTGTTTAAAGGTCTGCAGTTTGCGTTTTATTTTACCCAGTTCATTCGGATGAACAGCGGAAAATCTTGATTTTTTTTTCTTTCCGCTGGAGATGATATGGTTTTTGTGTTGAAATTTTGATGTTAGGTCGTAAGTTTTGTAATTTGTTTTATTGGAAAGAAGTTTTTTTTATATAGTAAAGGGAGCTGACAGATCAATTGATGGTAAGTGAATGCTGCCGCCCATGGACATTTGCAACACCAAAGGAGCTATGAAATGCGTTGCCGACCTTTTAAATGAGAGTACGCTCTTTGTTTGTGTTCGTTTAGACTAAATGACGTAAAATAGGTTATTTTCGTGTTATATAAAATATATATGACATTTTTTTTTAAATTTCACTTACCAATATTCCAAAGAAATCATAAAACCGAACATATTGAAAAGTAAAAAGTAAATGGTATAATTATATTAAAAATTGTATTTCAATTATCATTCAACCGTGTATAAAGTGTTATGAAAACTTTAATTTAGCGTTTCACGATTGAAATGAAGTTAAAATTTAATTTTGTTATGTTTTTAAAATATAAACTATTAAAACAGTATTTCTTTTTAGTGTAGACACGACATGATTTTAATAAATTAAAAGGTCAATCAACCAAAATGGTGACTACCATAAATTACATCAAAACTTTATTTTTACTCTATATCATAATTATATTAGAACAAAAGAAGAAACATTGACTGTAACTGTATACAGTTATACATACATAGTAAACCGTGTTACCCAAAACCCAGGAGTATTGAACCTTCCCTGTTGGGATTTACAAGTATTGAATGACATCCAACGCGGCTTAAACACCGGCTTTGCTTCTATGTTATTTAATAACATGTAAACATTTTGTTATTTTAATGACGTATATTATTTCCAGTTAAAAGAGTTTATTTAAACGCAGTCTTTATTGATCTACCACTTCTATTTATTTTACGTTTGACAGGCTAAGATTATTAAGGCTAATAATGTAAATACATCTCAAAGACATAGCATAACCAATAGGTAAAATAAAGGTATCTATTGGAAAAAAATGTTTAGGTATAAAAACCACATCAATACATATAAATAAAATTGAAGTGTCTGTTTGTAATATTAAAATAACACCTTTTTACTAAATGCATCTTAATATATACACGATACTAAAACCAAAAGACCTATTTTTAACCGACTTCAAAAAAAGGAGGAGGTTCTCAATTCGTCGGGGCCTTTTTTTTAAAATTTCTGTCTGTCAGTCTGTCTGTTTGTTTGTTCCGGGTAATTTCCGGAACGACTGGACCGATTTTGACGGGACTTTCACTAACAGATAGATGATATTCCAAGCAGTAACATAGGCTATTTTTATTTTAAAAACTGGAAAGAACCCTTAAAATTGTTTGACGTAGACGAAGTCGCAGGCAGCAGCTAGTATTAAATAACTTTAATAAATAACTTTAATCCAAGTGAAATAATCACTTTTTCTCACACACAATCACAAAAATTATCTATTTACCTAGATATGTTTCGTACATATTAATATTATCTACGATTATTGTAAATTCTTAGGGTTATAAAAATTACTCTAGCGCAAGTAAATGGACTAAAACAAAAACATATTTGGGTCAAATTGTTTTTAACGTCGATTTCAATTAAGTTTATAGTGTCCTTGACTTCATTAAGCTATTGTGTGATTCAATGGCAAAGTCATTTATATAAAAAAATATTTAGCGTATTTCATTACTGGGCCAACATTGTGTTGTACCAACAAATAAACAGTAGTTCTTTAATATGTAGATCGCATTAGTTAATTATTATTGAGCTGCTATCAGTACTGTCGATTACAGCTTCATTATGCATAAGTAGGTATTTTGACAAGCGTCAAAATAAGGTGTAAAAGATAAGGCCGAGCTCGGTGCTCTGTCAATACACTTGACACTAATCGTCTTATTGATAAAGATACCTGTATGAAAAAAAAACTCCGCGCAATAATTTGTCATTTATTTAATCTTTACTTTGCAAACAAAATACAGCGGTTATATTTTCTATTTGAGTTGACTTGAACAAAAAATCTTTACCTCTTTCGACATTCGAGATGTTTTTGGACAAAAACGGATTAAAATGTTATTTCTTGTTAAAAAACTTAATAGTAAAAGATTAACATTATTAAATGATGTAAAAGAAAATATCGCTACAAAAATTCGTATGAATATGCTATGATACGAGAGGCCTTGACCCACGCTCTGCTATATGTTTTCCTTAATACCTAAGCCACTGAAATAATGTCAACGAAAACGAAGAAAATACCACACTCCAATTCGAATACGTACATGAATACGGCAATGCAGAATCTTGAATTTAATTTCAATCCGAAATTTCCACGTAGTTTTTAAGGGCTACATTTCGGTAGTTCGTTCACAGGACGAAATTGAAGGGTTTTGACCCAGCTCCCGCTTGAAAGAAGTGTGGGGCTTCGCGACACCGAAATCGTCGCCTAAATTACTCTTTATCAGTTATACTGACGGTAACATTTTTTAGAAATTTTCAACAGCGTAATACGTCAATTATGTGCGCATAATGCTCATTAGTAATAACGAGTATTTTATTACGTGCGACAAACGAAAGTGCAATAAAATTCTTTGTAACGCCTATTCTTTGATGTTGTTAGCTAATTGATACTAACTACATAAGAAGTTAAAAATACATAATGCATTAACAATAACAAGACAAATAAGAACAATTTAATATAATACTTTGTAAAAGGAATGCCATGAATGTTTATTTCTTTGATGACTTAAACCATTCCAAAAAACATGTTTACTATTTTTATATATAACAGCATAATCAAATACATGTAACAATAATGACGTCAATGACTATTTATTCTTCTAATATGCATATTTAAAAAGAATTACATACATTGTACATTTGAAGCTAAAGCGTCGATCAGAATGAGAAAAAATGTAGGTAAGTTAGGGCAATCTTCAGTCTGAAACTAGTCTAGACCTGACGGCGGTCTGGCGCGAAGGTTCACTGACTGCTCGATGTGCCCTAACCAAATAACCAAGAAGCAGAATGACCGCTTGTAGCAAATCTTAAGGCAGAACTTAGCATGCATGATTAACAACAATAAAATACAAAAGAAAAAAATAGCTCGAGAAAAATACCTAATTGAAATAATTGTAAAAATATACATAAAATATTTGATATAATGTTTGTTTTTGTAATCGTAAATCCTAACCACGATTTCTGAACTGTGCGTCTTCTGTCAATAGACAATAAATCAGATAAAAATATACACTATTTATATTGACATTTATTATTAGCTAGTATTATAATTAACAAGTGAACGTGAATTGTATGAGGTCTTGGCAGCCGACAGCAAAGTCCCATCGCTGTTTAATTATTCAAATATGATCATGCCGCGACAACAACTGAAGAATCGTCATCTTAAGAGACAAGACTTAAATAAACTTCAAAATTCATTGGATTTTTAACTGTAATTAGAAAAATATTTAATTTAAATTATTTGATGCATGTATCTAAATTACGTTTACAAGCACTTTTCATCAACAAAACAGTTTTTAAGTCCATGAAAACACGAACTCGGTTTGAAACGTAGAGTCTTCAAGAGAATCCGAAAAATGTTTTTGTTTACTTTAATTGTTTATAACAAGTACAGTAGAAAACGAAATAATATCCAGAAAAGACCTTCTTCGTGTATTTAATGTTCTAGGTACATAATAAGTATTAATTATGCATAATCTACTAATGAATTCTTAATATTGGTTTCATTACTTCACGACACTTTAAATTTCTGCGAGATTTTATTTTAAATCTAGGGCTATTGGTGCCTATTAACAATTGAATTTGTCGCACAATATGTCGACAATCCTTTACGGGTCATACGACTGTCTTATTATTAATGGCCTTTCTCTAAATCTTAGCAATTGAGTAACTAGATTACTCTAACTAGATGTGGCCATCTGTCACCAGTCTTATTAAAATAAGTCGCCATTAAATGTTCCATATAATGTTTATTACGATTTTATTCCTATTTATGCTAATATACTACTTTTATGTAATCCCAACTTAATAAAATACCACTCGAAATGCGTAAGTTAAAATAAATGTTTATTTACTTACATATAGCATAGTGAGTTTCTTTACATAAGAGAAAATAAAATATATTCCCAATAACCTGATATTGGGAATATATTTTCTTTTCTTTTACTTATTATTATAAGATTGTACTTTACAGTTAGAAACCTAAAATATCTTGAAGTAATATAGAAATTATTACGTTTTCATAAAAGCAGTTGGTACCTATGTAATTAGATTGTTTTAACTTGATTTAATCCTATTTTAGTCAGGTTAGAATACCAAAGCGGCCCACAGATAATCTAAAGCCGCAATCCTGTAGACCTGTACTATTAAATGGAACCATTCGGATCTTGTACTTAGTCTTACATCAATTTATAGATATGTTAATTTTTATGTGTTTCAAATAAAATATTTTTTTAATATTATAATCTCCATATAGGTTAGGCACATGAATTCAAGTACATTAGACGATATTTGAAGGGCTATTAGCGTAATAACTTACCTATTGCGAGAGAGTTGTAATCATTTAAATAAATTGCATACTAATAAATTAAAAAAAAATCGAAAAGTCCCTTCAACGGGAGAGTTAACGTTATTGGCAGGGATGGGGTTAAAAAGAATTTGGTTCTTATGTTGAATGTAATAAAGTTTATAATAGAGTAATATCTTGTAATATATGTAACCGACGCAAAACATAGCGGAGCATGACGAGCGTAGCGTAATTCCTCATGTTTTCATCGCACCGCTATACGATGCTCGTGATGAAGGACCTCTGATTGGTTTTGAAACTATGCGAACACTTGATATCCTGTGACCTAAATTATTATATATTTAGTACTAATAAGCCTACAGATACATAGACTTATACAAGTCTTCGATAGACAAAGATGTATCGGACTATCGAAGACATTCTTGTCGCGGAAAACGAATACACTAATTCCCAGTATAATTGATAACAATGACAAAGTTATTATGATTAAATTATCGATTAATTTTATTACAACATATTAGTCGATAACAAATCAAGATAAAAAATTGCCAAAAGGGCACTAATACAGCAAATTTAACGGTGCCTTCTTATCTTCAACACCGTAAATTAAGCAGCTACGTAAGTATACCATAGCTGAACGGATCCGTGGACTAGTTGCGTAACGCAGTGGATTACTAAACAGTTGGTGGATCAGTTGGCAGACGAGTGCGCCAATTTCAATCTGATTTCTTTGTCCGAAGCTTAGAACGCGGATCGATCGCGTGACGAGTTGGACGCAGCGGCGATGACATCTGTGGATAGGTTCGCTCGGGCCTTTGCGAAGACTACTATATAACGATGCTTCAAAGATGCTCGGGATAAAGGGGAGCGGGGCAGGTGCGTTCGTTTGACGAGAAAAGGGATTCAATTGAAGATCTCATATATTAATTCGCCCCGGAGACAGTTAGTTTAACATTAACGCACGAGTAAACTCAAAAGTAAACACATCGGAATGTTTACGACGCGTTGCCGAAAGTTATTTATGACCCGTTTCAGTTCAGTCGTAGAAAGTGAGATAGCTAAATAAAATTGTAATAATTTCAACACGAAACTTCTTCATTTAATTTAAAGGTGGAGCTGTTTTACGTTTCGTTTAAATATTAAAAATTGTGTCGCAGAAATGTATTTCAAGTAAAAACATGGCATTTGTATACATGTGTTTATCTTTATGCCGCATTAGAACACCGTTGTTTGTGCTGCAAACCCTCCCATTATAAAAGTAGGCTTTTGTGCGGCAGTTGGAATGTAATAGGCCATCGTACTTCGCCTAGCGTATTCTACGGCTATGTATCAAATTGCTTTAGCTTTTTAATTACAGCAGTCACTTGTTTTATTCAAGAGGAGTCAATTAGAACGTTTCCTTTTATGCTTTTTTGTATTGGATTCTTATGTTAAGTATAATATTAGAAACATGTATTGTTTATTGTTTTTGTCGAACATAATAAAGAGCATAATAAAGAATATTAAACTTAGGTACAAATATACTGATTGAAGTGCTCGTGTTTTATATAAAAAAGAAATTTAAATAAATAAACGCGCTCTCAACTCATACAAAGTCTTGACGCGACCACGGTCCATGTAATTGGATCGAAATATCGACATACATATAATACTTATACGTCGTTGTATACACGTTATAATGAAAACATAAATTATATCGATATGAATAACTTCTCTCTTTAAAACATGATCATTTATAGCTTTACATTTTACATGAAAATCATCGCATAACACAACGAATGATACCAAAAAGCAATCCTAGCTTTTTGTTCCGCGCATTATGGAAATGAAGTGTGTCAAAAAAAATATAAAAGCAAAATTTAATATGGCTCCCATGAAATATAAAGCCTGAAGTCTGAAGATAGTTTCATTCACAGCATCACAGCTCATTCCTCTAAAATAACGAACGTTCTCGACATGACTGCGAGGTAACTCCAATTTGTTTTATTTTAAATTTTTTAATACGAATTTTTGAATTCGCGAAATTGTATCTTTTGTCTTTTGTGTTTTTTGTTTTCGGCGGTTTCTGTTAGTTAAACATAAACATTGTTAACAGATTAAATATGTACTTATACTTTATCTGCAAGTATTATTTAATATAGTAAAGATTTTTTTAAAGTTATGGATCGTGTTTGTCACATAAACTGTAATAGAATTTTAGCTTTTATTTTTTGAGTTAAAATACTTTCTGTTAATAATCATTTAAAGATACACTCAAGCAAATATATGTTAAGCCTTTTGAAGCAAATTTTTGGTTTATTTATTTATATTCATGTCACAATGTGCAATCCTTTTTCTGTTTTATTAATTGTAAGTTATGAAATAAAGTAAAAGCGTCGATGTGTATATGTGTGTATGTGTATTTATATTTGTATGTGCGTTACTATGATTATGAAGATGTGTAGAGATGGAATCTCGTGTTCTGAATTTTTATCACGTTTTTGTATCTAGACAACATATTACTATATCAGTTAGTCTAGTCGAGTCTGAGAGATTATTGCTATCAAAAATATATACATATTATATTTATTGTTTTACGTAATCAAGAACTTAAGGCTTTTACCAATCTAAATGCAAAAATTCCTCTCACATTTCTATGATTTCTCAACGTTACTTAAAATTACTAAGTCGCTTAGGTATTTTTTAATTGAATATTATGCTCATATTAGACCGCTAAAACCAAGTAAAGATGCCCTAATTGTAATACCAAATAAGAAACATTTCAGAGAAAATACTGCATATGCACGTCGACTTATAAGACTTATAAGTCGCTGATTTGCTTAATAAGACATACATACATACATATGTGAGTCATCCCACAGTCATATACAGTATCTATATACTTAAGTTAAACATGAACCGATATGATATTGGATGTTTATCAAATGTCAAAAATTTATTTGTCTTTGACTTATTCACTTAGAAATATATAATATTTATCCTAAATGAAGTGACTAATAAAATGACTGATAAGACTAATAAAGAAAATAATTCTAAAAATTGACCATTCAAAATATAAATTGTTCCAAAAAGAAAACTCTAACTTTTAATCAA
The DNA here is from genome assembly GCA_018235105.1 of Junonia coenia. Classification (NCBI taxonomy): domain Eukaryota; kingdom Metazoa; phylum Arthropoda; class Insecta; order Lepidoptera; family Nymphalidae; genus Junonia; species Junonia coenia. The sequence goes on along the minus strand of DVWM01000015.1, from coordinate 8,607 downwards.
GCGAAAAATTGTGTTATGAACTCCTCTAGAGCAATTACACGAAATGATCTCTATCGCGATTTAGGACAAAAACCTTAAATCAATTGTTAAAATATACTAAGACGTCATACCGATAGTTTTGCGTCATTAACCACTAAGCTAGTTATTGCCATAAAAATGCTTGAGATGTTTTCTTTGTTACCTTTAAGTACTAATAATATTATAACAATCTGACATAATCTTTATTACGTAAAATCGTAACACAAAGTTAGCGCAATTCAAACAACGGTAAGTTACAGAGTTTGTTTTGTATAAGACAAACTTTCGTAAAGGTTAAGAAAAGTTTTTAAAAGAGAATTTAGGAGCGAGAGTAATGATAGCCGTTTTGTCATTTCCTAATTAATTTATAACATTTTTTCCCCTATCCAAATATCTATACATAAATAGTACAATGGATAAGATTTGATACTTGCCTTCAAGTCAAGTATCAAAAATCACTGATGAACTAGGCCGCATCGATCTTGGTACAAGCAGATTACGCGAAAGTAGTACGAATTCCGGGCACTAGTGTCGTAAGTAACTTCCACCAAACTAGTGAGAGCTCTCGCAAATTGGTTGCACTACACCAATCTGAAGATTTCGTGACGTAGACTATAACCAGCCTTATCATTACCAGATATGGTATTTGGGAAACTGATAAAACTATTTTTAGATATTGACTAAAACATCGATTTACTTTTCGTAAACGATTATTCTAAAACTATCACATCTTCCACTCGGAATCGTGTGTACGAATTAAAATAACAAATGGGTCGTCTCTAGCGATGCAGCTGTTTAATATTAAAAGTTGTATAAATGTAGGGGGCGTCGCAACGGCTCAACTTAGCTTGGTTATCGTCTAAGTAAGTACCTTTTACGATCTTGACGCGTCACTTTCCCCGCTCGGGCGCGTTTTTTCGAACGTAACATCGCGATTACATCAAAATCGCATGCGGTACCGTGCACTCACTCGAGAATCGGAACGCGACTTAGCAATTGCATCTTTATTCGTGTGGAAAAGAATCTGAAATACTCTTAAATTTTATGTCTTAACACTCAAAATTATACGACCGTTTTACTAGGTGGACATTTATTAAACAATTTACTAGTAACGTTCGACGATAAAATGGCCAGTGACCTAGAAGTAGCAAGATCAAGTTTTTACTCGAATCTACTTAAGATTTAAGGTAAAAAAAAAGTTTATGATCATGTACGCATTACCCGAAGCGTAAAAGAACACTTCTGGAACAGATAACAAATTAAATAGGAGTGAAGTAAACACGGCTCGGGGTATACGTTAAAAGGTTTACACGGAGGCGTTCAATGAAAAGGATAAAGAATCTTATTCTATGAACTCAAAACGTGTGAGAGAGACGACTGTATAATAATAAGTTACTACGTCTTTGTTGGTGGAACGGTCGTGTTACATATCGTTTTGACGAACGAAGATTTCACTAACATTGAACTAAATCGTTTTTTTTAATACGATTACATTTTGTTGTTCAGTCAATTTCAACACATGAGTTTTTATCACAGAAATGTTTTCTAATATTGATGTAAACCTAGTACGTGTGTAATTTAACAAAGATCTTCTGAAAATGAACACAAAAAACAAACATTTTTTACAAAAGTCATAAACTTTATTGGAACTCAAAAACATAATGTCACAAAAGAGCAATTTCATCGATTACATATAGTGTAAAATGTTACGTATATTTTATTATTCATCTCCTTCCGTTTTTGAGTAATGTATTGGCTGAATACCGTAGCTCATTTAGTACATGCATCCACCACAGAGTACAAATTAAAAAAGTACCGAAGTAAACATTTTATGCCTCTAATGCTGTACACATATTTACTCTAGCGAAGTCAGAGCTTCAAAAGGTACGCCTCGCTTTTGTGATGCGCCATCTTTGTTTTATAATCTATGTGCATCGCAGTCATATTTAGTATATCGCGACTTTATATTAAATTTTTAATAATATTTATTGTTTAGTTTTTAAGTTTTTTTTTTGATTTTGTAACTTTTCATTATTTTCTTTATGTTTGAACTTTATAAATATGATGGTACTATAAAATATTTAAATGTTATAAATCCAGCACCTATATACCTATACATTATAAAAGACGTAATGTTATAACATATATGTTATAACATATTTGTTAAAGCATCGAAAAGTTATCATCATAAAAATGAAATGTAGGTATTATAATAGCTTTTTTATAGAAATAACTATAGATTGCCTATCTCGTATATTAAAATTTGTCCATACGTATGTTCTTGTATCACGCAGGCAATCGATTTGAGGGCGTTTTCGCTTTTATAAAGGTTAGCGACATTTAAAACGATTGATCAAAGACACGACACTATATTATTGAATAAATTATAAAATGATTACGCAAACTTATAATATAACATAGGAACAAAGCCAGAGCAATAATCTAGTATTATAATTAATAATACATCAAAATATAACATTGATTTTACGGTCTGATGAGGCTGGAGACATAATTAGATCTTACAATATCTGCTTTACGTCGGAGCTAGATTAATTATATAACATCTAGACCGAGTCTAGAAAGGCGTTTTACTTGTTCTAACGTTACGACTATAATCATCTTTTTATAGCCCACGCTTAGTTCAACCTAGACATAAGTTCTGTGAAAATCTAATTGTTTTCGAAACTTTAGGGTATTGGATTAAGACTACATCACGAGTGATTTATTATTAATGCGGCATTCGGAGCCACCGCGCCCCGCCGCAGAACTGGTTTCGTTAGCTGAAATCTTCTTTTACAAGTAAAATAGACAAAACTCTTCAAAAGTATGCGTAAATGTATTATTATTTAAACATAGAATTTACTTTCCTACATCACACTGGCTGGTAAACGTACAATGTTATATTAAAACCTCTTTTGATTTTGGATCGAATCAAACGTCTTTTCCATTGAAAAATTAAAATTCCATTGAATAAATATGCACAGATTAATAATTAAACCGAGCTAAAGTTTCAATTCATTCAATTTCGCGTTATTCGTTTCGATTCTAAATTCAAACGTTGAAAATATATTGTCCCACTTCATCCTTCCATTTAACGAGCGCATAAAGTGCCTTGTATCTATTTATACACGTACGCGATAATGAACTCTATTACTTCGGTCAAAATTACGAAGTTTATCAGTATTAACAATTACCAAAACAATACGTTGCTCTCGCACGAACTGATTAGATTAGAAAAGGACAAAAGATGCAGGTTTATTAATAAGGCGGTAATGTAATGAGTGTATTTTATCGCGGTTGAGGCGCGCTTCGGAAACGCACCAACGTCTATTTTTAAAATCGATGCGGTGACCGAAGTGGGGCATGTGTATCTTTAACAATTATGGAACGTTTATCACGATTTTGAATCGTGATTCCAGTGAATGTTTCGTTAATATGCAAATAGAATTAATTTAAATGGTTATGTAACCGTTCGATTAAAATCTCTTTTGATTGAGCGTGCGAAATAGCGTAGAATACTAATCGAAGAGTTCGCTTTTAAAAAGATGGCCGTCTGCCAGTGGTTGCGAGGTAAAAGCGCCCTTCGTGCGTACAGTTAAATTTACCTGTATTATTGAAACCGAACGCTTTCTCCGCGCAGTGCGTTGAAGCGTGGGTAATCTTTTAGCTTGCCTACTATTTCTGTAACTCTATTGTTTTCTCTTCCCGTAGTTTTTTTATGATTACATTCGTCAATCACCATCCGTTTATCGTTATGGGATATTTCAAATATCCATAAAACAAATAGGTACTTGCTAGTTAGTTTCTATTTTATTTTTATTAATCAAATCTAAGTAGACTTATCAAAATGATTGAATTTGTACTTACAAAAAAACAACGACCTAATTTTCCTTTATTTACGAAGATGCATAAGTAGATATTATGATAGATTACAGGAATCCAAGCATCATTCTTACACGTGCTTTCAAAACATCAAATGCTATGTTAAATTCCCATATTATAGTGGTCATTATGGTAATAGTAATAAATATCAAAATGGCTTGAACAATACAGATGTGTGTCCAAGCGCAAGCCGAGTCCATATAGATACGTAATTGCATACAAATTAAATAACAAGTCTGTTATTGTTACTACCGTTTATACATGATGCCAATAAGCGTAATATATTTCGTATTTTAAATTTATAATATGGCAATGAAATAGCTTGATAAAATTGTATTCATATCGGTAAATGAGAATGAAACTCTACGGAGGATTTTGGGCCTCAAAGTATAACTCTATCTCCGTTCATTGCGTTCGCTTTTTAAATGACAGGCAACTCAAAGTTGAGTAGTGTTTAATAAATCGGCCGTAAGCGTGTCCTACCAGTGTGAGAGCGGTCTTACTCAACGCGTTGGTCTCATCTGAAGTTCGGAAAGTAACATTCTAAGCTAAAGCGCGGTGCAGGCCGGCGGACCGTTATGCGGCCGTATCGGGTTTAATGACTTACTGCTACAATGCAAGAATTCGCTGCAGGATTCTAGGGGGTTCAGAAATTAATAATTAGAACGCATCGAGCGAATTGAAATTTATCGCGCGTCAATTTTATCCGTGTTCCATTTTCGAATTGTTCCGACGTTCGGAAATTGTCAAGTAATTGCATGATGCATTATTTCGATTTGTTTTATAACAAGTATCATAGATTAAAAAATAAACGCATATCATGTTTTTTTGATAAGTGACACTATAAAAAATCTTTTCGAACAAAACAATTATATTACTCACTTTTTATTTAATAAAACAACAAAAATGCGGGCAACGACCTTAAGCGATATAGGACATGGTGATCAAGCATTTTTATATCTAAAATTAAAAAAAATCACATTTCCCCACCAAGTTTAGCATCTAACGGTGTAGAGCCTAAATCAAGTCACGGGAATCCTTTAAAATGGCGGTTATATTGTCTCAAGTCACTTGCTATGCAGGATTAAACAGATCTATTGGACTATTGCCATGTACCTACCTACTTTATCATGGTTTGTTTAAGCGAACGTTGACTTTTTACTATCTTATCAGGACGATTGCGGGACAGAACGATATCACAGATATTAACACGTTATTTGTATTAATTTTTTTTGTTGTATTGTGAATGACGGCGTGTTTTTTTAATGTTGCAATGTTTTTGCATTGTCATTTAAATTATATTATTTTTGTCCATGTTTAGTGTAAGAATGTTTGGTTTGCCTTATTAAAAAAAACAATTCTGGATTTATTAACTACTTACATATTATTTTTCCTTCTATCAAATCGCGAACTATCTCTACTTACTATAATTTAAAATTATAATAAAGTTATAACTGTAAGATACTTCATGGTTATAATCAATTCACAAATCACAAATTTATTTTAGACATTGAAAGCTATTTTATTTTTATATATTATGTTAAAAGTAAATTTGAAGATTGCATCAATTTTCTTAATTTATGTATTATACTTCATTCACTCTTATAAATTAAGCAATCTTTATGAACATTAGCTTTATGAAGTTCCTTAGATTACATAGTATGTCATGCTATAATAATTAATATACATACATATTGTGGGTAAAATCTTTTATACGTATATTGGAATCAATCCTGAGTGAATTTTAATCCTTTTACCTAAACCTTTTAAACATTTCACAAGTTGTTAGCCAGTTCATTAGTCCACCACTCAATAAATTATAACTTCATAATGGAATTTCCCAAATCTACCTAGGTAGTTGTCATTATTCAGATTTGTGTCCCTTTAAAAAAAACTAGTTTGTCGTGATTGTTAAAAAGTCATGGATGTAACAAATATCAAACAAAAAATTTTATCAAATCCGTTAGTGTTTCGACTGAATAACTTGACACCTAGAAGGCACAGAATTTTTTTTCCTAGCCATAATAATATTTACACAATTTAGTATCCAAATATGGTAAAAAATAAATTTTGAAGTTTTTTAAATCCGTCATTGTTCGATAATCACAATGAGTTAGTCATTGAAAAGTCAAAGTAATCCTTATGTTTACTGAAGATTTACAAAAAAAAAAAATTTAAAATATTTTATAAGCACTGCATTGCATAAACTCACTTGTGGGTGGAATTATTTATCCTGTTATCTGTTAACGCTAGAAAGAGGGAACCAGGTATTCGATCACTTTTTGATTTCCAAGTATTATCTTAAGCTTTTTAACCAAATTGACTGACTGACTTATTTATTTATTATCTTTATACAAGGTCAATGCGGACCATGCATACTAATTGAAACTATGTATATTATTCCTATTCAGAAACACTTCAAGACACACATTTTTTAACCAATATACAAAATAAAATGCAAAAAATATATGTTTTTTACTTTTTACTTATTAGTAATATTACTTAACAAAAGTACGAGTGCTATTAATATTTATTTTTGTTTGGTACAGCTGCATGGCAGGACACGCTCACAATAATTACATTCGCTCTTCTGTGTGATTGAATTTTGTCTACTATGACTACTGATAACTATGAAGATGATTTACAGGCTGTTTGCATTTTATTTCGACTATTAAGCTACTTAATTTGTTCGATCAAAATCAATCAAAATATATGTAGTTTCAATTAGTATGCATGGTCCGTATTGACCCTGTATATTATATGTCAAGCAACAACTTTATTTACATTTTTACTTGAAATTTGGCAAACAGTAACAGGTAAAATGGTTTCATGGCTGATTATATTGACCACAGGGCGACCGCTAGTTATGTAGTAGTGGATGGATATATGATCAAATGTAGATTATTGTTCACTGTTTAAGAAACTTATGTGACAGAACACTGCAATTGTCATTTGACTGCTGTAATTTGTATAATGAAAGTTGATTTATTATCCAGTATCTTTTTTACCTTACGCAATATATTTTATATGAGTGCTGACAGGACATTTTAAATCTTAAAGTTACCTACTTAGGTTTAGGCTGTGTTTTATATCAGTTTTTGAATTTTGTGGTATATGTAAAATATAGATGAATCTTTTTTTTGTTATATTTTTTTTTGTTTAGAAATGTATCAGCGGAGTCGCAATCGTACTCAGTCCCAGGAATGGGATCCTATGAGGGATGAATATGAAGAATCCACATTTGCCCCTCAGTATCAAGATAATGACACCAAGTAAGTTGCTTTTTTTTGTTTTAATTTTCTATCACTACAACCCCTCGTGATTTTAGCTATGTTTATTGTTTTTCTGTAACTGACCATAATATGCTGTTATAAAATGATGGTTGATAATCATTTTATACCTATTTTTAATCATTTTTTTTGATAAATAATACTTGAAAAATTATTCACTTGTTATTGTCCAAAAATTACGCCTTCTTCGCTTTAATCATAAATTTTAAGCACATTAATTTAGGTTAAGGACCATCATCCATAGTCTTTAGAGACAAAAAGTCATGGCTAAGTATGTAAAAGATTAATGTGACTAAGGACGAATTAATTCCGAAAAAATGTCTCCTACGTGGTCCGTAATAAATTTTTGCCTACTATCACCTTTGCTAGCTATGGTATCTTACCTCTTCCATAACAACAGTGCAGAAAACGGCGTCCAACTCGACCACTGCAAGCTATACGTCAGGAATATATCGAAGGCTCTGAACCAAGAGGGCCTCAAGACCGTTTTCGCGAAATACGGCAATTGTCTAAAAGTTTTCCTCAGTAACGACCCCACGAAGCGTTACGCTTTAGTGACGTATGAGACACCAAGGTAAGTAAAGCTATTTGTTCATGTAAGCTCATACTCATGTCATATTTATGGCAAATTTGCTATTCGCTTATAAGCCATAGTTGTATGTTAAGTATTCTAAACCCTTCTCATTAAAAAAAATAAGTTATTATTAAAGTAAAGCACAAAAGCAGGCTATTTTTATCAATTTAATCAGTTTAACTAATATATTACAAAATTTACAGTGAAGCTAAATTGGCGATGATGAAATTAAACAGGACCGATCCTCTTCAACTGCATATCAACGTAGCTCATAAGGTACGCCATCAGCATCACGTCATTTATAGTTAGGTACTACTTATTTCTAATGCCCGAAGTTATGTCGGTGACATAAACTCTAATTTTATAAATAATTAGACAATAAATAAATTTATTCTCTTCTAAATAGGAGAGAAAACCTTTGCCCAGCTGTGAGACATTTAAAGACTGTTACATATTTTACTCTTTTAGGGCGAGTTCAACGCATGCGATGCTCGCAGAAGAGCTGAAAACTCGAAGAAAATTCAAAGCAGATGTTACATTTTGTGCTACCTTTTTGTACACCATATAGAAAAAAATAATAATAAAATAGCTGTTAATACGTTAGCGAGATACTTTGCAAATTGAGAAAGACAAATATTGAAGACATCTGTCAAAGTAATATAATATCACTACAGACAATTCGCCATTGTATTTTATATAGCAATCTTACATTACATTGCAAAAAGATTAAGTTAAAAACTTCCTAGGCAATAATTAACTATATTTCTATGTAGTCTATTTTACACCACCTACCATCTCTTTGTTGGCTATTACTCCATATCACCACGGTTGTCTGGAAGAAAT
>DVWM01000014.1:0-21237 GCA_018235105.1 Junonia coenia | reverse complement strand
ATAAAAAAAATATAATTCTATAAATATCAATGTCTTATCACTAAGAAAAAAATCTACGTTCTTTAATATACATAATTATGTTTATTTAAATTTACATATAGGTAATAGAGTTAATTTAAATAATTATAAATGACATATGAAAAAGCTTTTCAAAGTTATATTAAAAGTCGCTAGTACAAGGAAGGGTGACTAGATATGATTAGGGTAGAGCACTCCGTAGAGTCAAGTTTTGCTCTTGTCTTTGATGGTGAATAGGTTTTCTTACACTTTATTTGTAATAAGTATATTTTATCAGATATTGTGTAATACTTGTTTTTCTTGTTGGTAAAATAAATAATTTGTTATGAATCTTTTTTTAAAGCTTTCTTACTAATAGTCTATTAGGAATGTGTTCAATCTTATATTAAAAACTACCATAGATAATTTTAATTCTTAGCATAATTAATTAATATGCATTAAGTCAATTTAGCTGTTCCAAAATCATTAAAACTCACAAAAATTTAAATAAACAATAACTTCTTACATTGAATCAGAAACATTGATTAAAATATAAATTCATTTTTTTATAACCTTTAACTTTAAAGCACAAAAGAAAAATAGGTAAAAAATTACATATTAATAAAATAAACTTATCTTAAAAAGTAATTATTAATTAACAATTTAATAAAAAAAAATAATAATAATTGAATTTCGAATGTTAAAACAAACGCAGCGCTTGCGCCGCATTCCCTCGCAACGGGGCGGCCATCTTGCGAGATCGCCTCGATCCCGATATCCCATATTCGGGACAGATATAGTCATTAATCATAACGACCTCAGATCTATATCTATGATCAAACAATATTTAATTTATTACAGGCCACTCGGATAATCTACACTTCTACACTAATATTATGAAGAGGACAAATTTGACTGTTTGTTCGTTTGAAATTAGAAGGCTCCAAAACTACTTGAAAGCTTTGAAAAATTCTTTCACTTTCTTCTTCTTTCTAAGTTGTTCAAGCTACAATAATTATTATCTTCGGTGAACATAGTACGTAGTAAGTAACATCCTGTACATATCCCTCGGCTGGGTATAGGCCTCTTCTCCTGTTAGGGAGAAGGTTATGGAGCTTAATTCACCACGCTGCTCCACTGCAGGTTGGTGAATAACATAACATAGGATATATTAAATTTTCAAAAAAAGTCAGTAATGCCCGTGCGAAGTCAGGGCAGTCTACTAGTATAATATCTAATAATTGATAAAAGTGAGTAGGCGCATGCGGTGCGAATAACATAACAATGGCGCCACCGTCGGTATGGAAATCGGTTTAGTTTGCATATTGTTTTGTTACGAATAGAGATCACTTTGAATATTATAAACATCGTTACGAATAAAAGATATCGATACATTACGCGGTGCTTCAAATACATATATTATGTCAAGTGGGAGTCCCGTTTTCTGATTGTATTTTAATGTGTTGAACTTGTCTTTGCAATGTGGATTTTTTAGGTGTACATACCTAATTAAATTATGTTTATAAACATATGCCTAAATGAAAATGAAGCTACCTAAATCTTTTTGTAAATTTCATAATAAAATGTGATTCTTAATCGCTATAGAAAAAGTTATATTGCATAATAGAAAATTGTTGTAGAAAATGGTTTAAAAAATAGATGCCAATAATGGTGATAAAGCATTTTATTTCAATTGAGAATTGAGTCATCTGTTAAAATTTTCGAGAACTTCATAAATGTGATAATCTTTAACTATCACATCTACAAAGTGCTTATGTTTCATCACAAGATAAACTGTGACACTATATAACATAGGTACCTATTTGATAAACTAGATCAGTTAATTTTTCACAAATAATCATATCAACCGAAAAATCGCGATTACCTTATATTTGAACGTGGCATCGCCATAATATTTAAGGATTTTCCTTATTGTGTTGTTGCTTTTTTATTTAATCGATTGTGAAGATGTTTGTCTTAATTATTGTGCTTATCATATACTTACAATAAATACTTCAGTAATAACAAAAAATGGCACCATTATTATATTCTTCGTAACAATAAATAATAAATAGTTTATTAACACTTCTGTGCTCCACGTGACATTTCCTCCGCGCCGTCTAACGCCATCTACCGGGCGGTAGTGGAACTAAGTTTATCGGCCTGGGAAATGCGCCGCAGACACTTCACAGATAAGGGCCATCGTGACGGCTCGTTGAGATGGACCGAAGATAGGGAGATAACACTTTTTAGTACATATTTGTCTTCGAGAGTACACACTTAGATATAAAAAAATAAAGTACTGAAGTTAGGAAATTGTTAAAAGTTTTTTGATTATGTTGGTTTGTTAATCGGAATATGCATAACATTTTACCTGTAAAGAATAGTTTTATTAATACCATATGTGGATAATGGTTACGTAACACTTATTAAAAATATTTTTTACTTTACTTCTATTTGTAACTGGTTGTTGTAGATATTATAGACACTAAGCGTCACTATAAAACAGTATAAACAATAGTATTAGAAACCGTCTTTTTGTATAAATGTAAATTTTAACACCTATTATTTATCGAATCTTTGACAAGCAATAGATCATCTATCTTTGATAAAATTTGCAGTTTCCACGCCTAACCATAAATTCAGCATAAATAGGCTATTTAAATTGTCTGCCCGATAATACCTTCAAGTCACCGACCTGAGGACGTCGGCATTTCGCCTAGATACATAGCATTACACGCACCCACAATAGCGCTCGCAGATTCAACAGATCCCGATACAAACCTCTGAAACTTGTAAGCATAATGCTCCACGAGTTTACATAACAGGATGAGGTCGGATCGGAGGTCGATCGTACAATATAACCGACTGAACGGTCCGTGAATGGATTCAGAATTTGAATTCGTGATGTAAGCATGTAACCGAAAAACCGTTGGCGCGTGTGACCCGTTAACATTTTAAAAAACAAGCGTTCTATTACCGTCGCCGCGTTTTCCAAATTTAAACGCGAGATCATAAATTCTCGTTCCGCAACGGTTGCGATCGGTACGCAAATGTCAACAAACATGGCTGTCGAACGAATCGATTACCGAAATTTCGACGCCGCATTCTGGCGACTGTTACGAACTTATATTTCGTTTAACGTTTCGTAAATAGTATAACATATTTAATAAATAACGTCAAACGAATCGACATCATTTAATATTAAAAAAGATGTTGTTACTAAGCGCTCATATTATTTGAGGACATTTACTGAAATCAATTGTCGAGCTATAAGAAAATTTGTAAGGAGATAATAATTCTAACGGTTCTTACGACGAAACGTCCAATTTATTATTTATATTGTGCAGGCCAACGGTTGTGTATTCATGTGATTACGGTGTCCACTTTCTGGTTCCATTTTCTCGTTTAGCGCAATTTATCTGTGGCCGGTGACATCAATAAATTTTTCGTTTTCGTACGTGCTTATATGGTTATGATAATTTGTTTCCGGTGTATGCGGCGCGTGCGCATGCCACGACAAACTATTACATTCATGGCGTTAGCACGATTTGCATTTGAAATATTTCGTATGGCTCGCGCCTAGGACTCACAATGCCGCAGAGGCGTCTCGACAGTTAATGCCCTATGCCATATCAAATTTCGTGGTTTATTTTTCAGACTCGTGCCTCGGGTAGAAGGTTTCTTTTGTAGGAATGTGTGATAATGGGGCACATTTCGTGACACACGTGTCCGTAGAATGGAGGCTTACGGTGTGTAAGGAATCGTTCGACAGGGTCTTTGTAAGTGATGATTATGTGCTCCACTTAACTGGTTTCGAATAATAAATTTCTTTATTTATCTACAACTGAGTACATTAGCGTGTAAATTTTTTTAATACCTTTTTGTGTTCAATGAATCATGTATCGAAAAAAATATTTAGTGTCGATTACATCAGTTCCTTTGCTATTGTAAAGATTAAAAAGAAAATATTTAATTAAGCGAATCATCAGTGTATTTTGATCGGTGACGAATTTCACACAAATAGAGACAAAGCTGGATAACAAATATAACAGATACACGCGTACTACTTACTACTTACTCGTAGCAAATTAATTACAAAATGTAACTGACATTTAAGAATTAACTAAACATTATGTTAAAAAAAAACTTAATTTAAAATTTGACTATTGTTTTGTTAGCATCTCCGTCCAAATGTTCAACGAGCAGGTGAAATTCGTTAATTAACCGAAATTAATCTGACAGCATTTCTCGATGTGACGTAAAGGTAGAGATGCTTTTGTTTTATTGAATAATTGCCGCGAGGTGTTTCGGACGAGACGAACTGGTTCCTCCAAGGCCAGCCGTCGAACTTGCCGACCGATGCCACTATTCTGAGACGATCGATTTCAACACGAACTCTCGATTGGCGAAAATTACTCCGATCGCATATCGACTACGAGAAATACCGTACGTCCTTATTCTGGAATACCATAACGATTCCATCAGCAAACGAACCGACCTCGATCGAAAAAAAAAATACCGAGATCAATCAAAATACTAAAAGTAAAAGTAAGACGAACGAGACGAGATCGTAAATTTAAAATTATCCCGAACTATTACCAATTTATCGGCTAGCTCGGTTTAGGTGGCGTAAAATAAATTTATGGATCCGAAACGGCTACACGTATCTTAAATAATAACAGTTTGGTTATTGAAATCGCCCGGGGCGAATCGGCCGCGCAGCTTCTCATTTCCAGTTGACACCGCGCTAACTTTGACGCCTCTGCGCGATTACAAGTGTTTTGATCTTTGTTTTCTCGCTTGAGTTATTTATTTGGATCGTCTTCATGGAATATGACACTTTTTATATTGTACCTACATTGATTCGTTTGAAATAAAATAGTTCACAATTGCATCTATTCGAGTTGTAAGTAATTCAATTCTAAAAATAAAGCACATTCACATTTCGTTGTCGAAATTTACATAAAATAAAAAAATACGTTTTATATAAAATAAATACCTAATCGATATTCTATAGCGTTTAATGGACAGTGCAAATTGATTATTTAAGATAGTAGCGATATTAATAAAGGAAATTGAATTATTCATCGACATAAAATTTTTGATCAGTTGTTGTTGCAATTATTCAAATTATATTATTATAACACAATATAAATATTTGATTTATTATTTCTACAAAATGAATAATTTAATGAGAAAAAATAGGTATACATTTAACTAATAAATAGATATTTTCCTATTTACATATCTTTTGTATATTGTATAGTAATTGCAGTGCAAGTGTAGGTACCTACATACATATATGTATGTAGGTACTAAATAGTAGGTACATACATATATACATACATATATGTATGTAGGTACCTACTATTTAGTACACAGTTGGGTATCAATTTTTACTAATCTGTTACCTTACCCTAATCATCAAAATGGATTGTTTTTAGACGCCAAGTAACAAAGATAAATATAAATAAGAACAAATAAATACATACCGGCATAAATAGAATTAATGAAAAAATATATTCATAGGACTTGGTCGTAGGATAATTTTTTAGTGAAGATTCATTATTTTAATTAAAAATATTCTTGATTATAAGTATTGAAAAAAGCCAAATTATACGCGCATAAATTCGTAAACTTTAATATTAGATAAGATCCATAATCCCTACTATATTGCTGCTATCAGTTGATAAATATCGGTATATTTGTTGTAACGAGTAATGTAAAGTACTAATTGCCTTTTAATCCTATTTAATCGTTTTCTTTGTACTTGAAACGTTTTAATGTCACAACAATAATTGATATCGAATTATTTCATAATATTTTGAATCTTACGAGTAATAAAACTAGTGGGTCAACTTAGAGTCAACAATGATGCAGAATAAAAAATCTAAATCAACATCCTATAGAAATGCCATCACCTCAAAACGCCTCTAACTTTCTCACTCTTCCTTCAAAAAGAAACATAAAATTAACGTATTCCTACAATATATTAAATAATTATAACATCTTTTAACTCGACAAAAAACATACTTGCAACTACATACAATACAAAAAGATAAATAGTGATAGACCATTATTTGTATTCAGCATATACCTATTTATGTGAGTAGCAAAACTGATATTAAAATTACCGAAATCGTTGTAATGGGTGCAATGTACAAAACAAACATACGTGGAGCGATTAGCCAAGTGGGCACATTGTCAAGGCACTTCACCGTTGTAATAGCACAGCTATCTCCCAATAATTAGCGATAGTGGATAACTTCCCAAAACGTTATCTGCAATATTTGCTATTAAATAATCGATACCACGCTATGTTGATACTCGATAAGCGGTCATTGCTTGTGACGATTATTAAAACTATGAGAGAATATATGTTAAACAAACCTTATGGGATAAATTGTTTTGGGCATATTTATTTTTGACTTCCTATACATTTTTGTTACTCTTTGCACACATATTAACTGTCATATCACATCGATCACATAAGTCAACTATTAATACACAAATGTATTATTTATATTTGTAACAATATTGAAATTTTATTAAAACGTATGCTACCTGTGGGTTGACTATAACTTATAAATTCTATTAATTTAAAGTATTGCGAGCGTTAATAATGTCAAAAACGCAGCGACAAAAATAGATATTCGTATTTTTTCATTCAAACAAGCATCTGTTACAGCTCTATTATAGGCAGTGGGGGGCAAAAACTCGAAATTAGCAGCTCAATTTCATTGTTTATGTTAATACCGCCCTTATAAGCCGACTCAAACGGGTCTGAAGACAGTGCGCAATGAATTTTCCTTGCCGCATTGTGTGCGTAAATGCGAGTCTCGATTGCGCGCGAATAATTTTATTATGCATGCGAAGTGTCACTTTAATTAAGTTTTGTTAGCAGATGCGGTCGAGTTTTTAAAGGCCCGTTGTAAATAGCTCATTGTAAGACGATAACTGTGATGTACCGCACTATTAGCTCTACCATATATCGAAGTGTCAGGCTGTCGGCAAATCGACCTATGTAAATTTTGACTAAACGAATAATATCAATTTTTTAAAGTCTATTTGTTCTGTAATTAATAGCAGCTGACGTCACCGATATACAACCGCAATAAATGCAGATGGCGGGTTATAATATTTTATAACACAATTAATTCATAAAATAAATAACTAATCAGCTTAATTTGCGACACGTATCTTATATCGTTCGGAATTTCAGCTTTTTATTGATAATTAATATTGGTGGCAATTAATAGTTAAGGCCAATAATTACACCTAATTGTAAATAACATTGGATTAGCGCTCGCTTCGGCGTTTTTAGTAGTCGTTATCTTTATCTTAGTTTATGGTTTAATTACACGTTAATATTGGGGCTCGTTATATCGCATCGCGCGGTGCGGCCCGTGGAGGTGTAAAACTGAATACGGCTCTATATTTTAAACTAATAAACGCCGGCCGTGAAAACTGATCGTTTCGTCGTTCCGCTGCTAAACGAGCGGCTCGCGAAGTAATCGATGGAATTATGTTAAACGGTCTTCGTTACGATTTGCGCGAAACTAATTTCAAACAATTGTGGTTGTTTTTATTACTATCTATTGACAGCCGTTAAAGCTCGAAGCATCGTAGCCATGCTCAATTTACGTCTTTCGCAAAAATCTCATGGTTCTTTAAACTCGCTTTTATGGCGCAAAATCCCAAAATAAATGCAAGAAATGTTGCACATGTCCTCGGACCGCCGAGAGGTAATCCAGCGTACGACGATTACCCTCGCGGCTGCCATTGTTCAGGGTTGGCGAAGGTATAAAAATTACCTTAAGACAATAGCACCCCGGGGCTGAAACTGCCGCGAAATATATTCACATGATAATTATTTTCGAAAGTGCACGCCTCAAACGCTCCTTGGCTCGAACAGGTGTGGTTTTAATAGCCATTAAAATGTCCGTATCTTTTTAATACCAACATACTAACGATTTCGGTCCGGCACGGCCAATATTTGAACGGATTGCATTAAAAATTTTTCGACGTTCTCATTCACTTCGATATTACGTTCTGAATTAAGTATCGTATACTTGCCAAAATGTATGTTGATTCGACTGTTAACGTTACGATAATGTAGATCTTACAACTTAGCTTAATTTAATTTGTATCGAAGCGTGGAAAAATCATTTTAAAACACTTTAGCTCGCGGTTTATGTAATTGCGATATGTTTCGATAAAAACAACTTTGGTAATAACAACAATTTAATGTATAAACAACCAACGATCAATGTATCATTCTTAGCAATATTATTGATAAGTGTTAAACCGATTTTGACGGAAAGACTTAAGGTTTTCGGAATTGGCAGTTAAAATTGTTAAAGAATAATAATGGATATAATATACACAAAAATACTTCTAATTTCGAATGTCATTTTAAATTAGAGATACTGTAAGTTTATTTTAATGAAACCTGTCTCTTGTCCCATAGCAAAGAATACTCGAAGCGTGTTCCTTAAGCGTATTTTAATAACATTTTCGGTCGCAGGCACGTAATTACTGTTTATATCATCAACACTCGCCCCAGCACAATTAAGTTAGTTTTTTGAGAACGCGCGACAATCACGTTTTGATTACGGTCTCGAGAAATGTGGACGCGACGATTTCTCTTCTTAATAATTTGTACATTTAATTAATAAATCTGTAAATTATTCAAGCCAAAACAAGTAAAAAATTGTAACAATTTTTTTATAACATTGTTTACATCGCGCAAAAAATGTTTACACAATTTTGATTACGCATAAAAAGTTAACGCTCAAAATAAAATCTGTATTTTATTTCGAATGACTGATTCAATCGAGAGTCATCAACATAAAAATTAATAATGAAATTAAAGCTCGATACGTCCACGCTATTACAACGTGTAACAACTCGGAGTCTTTATTTACTAATGCTCGTTTGTACAACAATTTTGTTTTCCGTCACATTTAGCCGTTACGTAATTGGTGTTGAAAAAACATAATTTCGTGTCCCACGAAAACGTCCACATGGAGATCGTATCGTGTGAACTGAACTTTATATTAATAGTGTATGATCGCCTTTGTTACGAAACGACATTTAATTTTCATGAATTTTCCCACTGGCGCCCGTAGGAATGTAAACAACGAACCGGATCATAGAAAGAATTAATTGGATTTAATACATGCATACATACCTATAACCTTTATTATGTCGAATATTATAAACCCATCTAATAAAACACAACCGAATTACGACCTTATTTTTTCGTAGATAGCGTACAGATAACAAAAGTATCGTATGACTCAGCCGCTTAATTAATATGATATTCCAATCAAAAGATTAATTACTTCTGTCCCTGCAACACTTAGCCGCTATCAATCTAATAATTAATATCTATATAAACAAATTCAATTAAAAACTAGTTCTCGATTCTAAACGTGGATCCGAGACGTCAGTGATTACTCTATGTAGATTTATAGAGATTATAATCTCACTAATGATGAACATATTCGCATATATCGATAGGTAGTGAAAATAAATTAGCGTAAACTTTTAATTAAACTGCCATTCGTTGCGAGGTCGGAGAAGGCAATATTGTTCGCCATAGCCGAGCTAACGAATATAATAAGGATAAGCATCGAAAATATTTATATATGTATATTCATATTTTATCGATACTTATTAAAGGCCGGCTACCACTCGCGTCGTGAGGTGAGAACGATGGCGCCCCCTGCTGGGAGCGTTCAGAGCGAGACGGGAACAAACCGAAAGGAATTCAAGATGAAGTTATGGCCTTACGTTTTTTACCTCGTTTTATTCTTTATTACATTATTGTGCATATATTGTGTATATAAAAGTCACATTTATTTTTTTAAGGCACGAGTATATCAGGAGTCGGTGTCAAATTTTGAGCAAGCGACATTAATTACAGTAGCGAAGCGGTCGTGTGAATCTGACGCCGGCAAACAAGTTGGCCACTACGCCATTAGCTCGCGAGTTGTTCAAATATCGAGTCAATGTTTGCAGTCGCCGTGTAAATATCGACAACAGAGTTTGCGTTACGCATCACTAGCGCGTGTTTGTCGACGCTCGCGTGGTACACGGGAGCAGGCGTAAAGGGTTGCCCACTCGAAGAAATCATGACGATAAATATCCTCGTTTACCTTGTTACGTTAACAAATATTGTCGAGTGCGAGTTCATTTGAGTAAGCTCTCGCGATGCGTTGACTTTTCTGCAGTAGCTAAATTACACTTCATTAACCGGACTCACGATGTCACCTATCATTTTTTAATGTCAGCTAGTTCGAGTCGAGTTCATCTGCAATTCGTTGAAAGGGAAAAAATGTAGTTTTCATTTATTTTGCACACTATCATGTAACCATACCATTTGCAATGTTTCGTAAATAACTATAAACTGAATTTTACATTACCGATTATTTTATTTCGTAACATGGAAATATAATTTCACATCGACTATATAAATTGGTTTTCTTTGATTCGAATCAAATTTATAAAACTTCAAGTACTCACTATAAATAATTCATGAGTCGTTGTTATTGTTTTCAAAAGTAAACGTTGTTTTATGCAGCGGTTGAGATAAAAATTTGTATTAAGTATTATGTCACTTGTCTAATAGATTTAATATTTAAATGGGAATCGTGTTTGGCTTTAATGCGTTTAATCAATCATAAGCCACGATTAATTACTTAGATACGTCCGTCGCTTCGATTGTTAGTCGAGTGTTTGAGCTGTGTGTATAAATAACGAGGTCCATTGTCCAGTTCTAAGTAATCAAAAGTTCAAGGTTTTGTAATAAGATGATTATTAATTAGTTGTGTTGAAATAACCGGCTGTTTAACTCGGACGAAATTACCATTGTGAAGATAACAAAGACGTGACACGAATATTTTCTGTTACAACATTTGAATGTTGTCACGGATTCTTAATTTATTTCGATTATGTTAATGACGGAGATTATATAAATTTTCATTTTATACAAAGGTGTGGCGATCGCAGCTCACTTGTAGCGGAGCTCTGAGGTGAGGTGAAAACAGTTACTGCTTATTAAAATTATCTTATGCGGGTATTCTTATAACTTAGCTAAGATTATTACATAAATACAATTCAATAGAATCGAAGAAGTACTTTTAATAGCTTAGTCTTAAATGTGAACATTACCGAAAGGTATTGAGCAACGCAATTTAATTTCTAATCAAATGTTACGAGTTGTCAAATAAGTATAAATAATTTGAAAACAGATTTTTTTCTTAATTAAAAATCTTAAGCAGACAAATCAAACATTAATAAGTTATACGGCAGCTGCAATCTTGTAAGAAATTAATTAAAAGACGCTTCGATTGAAATCACTACGAGCGCATCAGAATGTGCGACGTAAGTGCGTGGCGCAGACATTAGACAAAATCTCAGTCTATAAATATTAAAGATATAACAAACCTTTGATTTCGCATTCTTATTGTGTATGCAAGGCGCAGACTTTGAACAAATCCTGTTCCTATTATAGCTTGCTGCAAAAACGTTTAAATGAAAGTTGTAAGATTATTATCTTGAAGTTGACAAATTGCAGTGAACAAACGAATACCTTAAACAAGTTTAATCCCACCATTAAGACCAGACAGTGTTCACGTTATCACGGTGCCTTTAGACAGTTAAATGGGGTGTATTTAAAAAAAAATAACCAATCGCGCTCAATCGCCCTAATTAAGATCACGTGACCCGATGTAGGGTCACCCAGGATCGTTTAAGTTAGATTTAAATAGATACTTTTTGGCCATTGATATTTGTTATTTATATGAGCGGCAATCTAACCCATGATGTTGAAGTACCAGCTTCAGTTATTTACAGTGACCACTGCGCTAACCTGTCACGTTTACAAACTTTGATACTTGTCTGATGTCTACACCGTCCTAACGGTGAGAGACTACCGGTTTTACACCATGGATTTCTCATTACTGCGTTACCATCTCATTTGTCGAAACCATTGATTCCCCGTCATACTCATGCTTTGATGGTTATTTTAATTTGTAATGCAGGATAAATCGTTTGAAGCTTAATTGATTTTTTTTCAATTAATTTTAATTCAATGAATTCTATTTATTTTACTCATTAAAATACCATGTATAAGATATAGCCAGTTCTTCGAATATATTTATATGTGTACCTCCTAACAAAAACTTAGGTAGGTAGGCCGGGAGTAAAAAAGCTAATTTATAATTATAGGCAAAGCATTAGAGCTTTAGAGCAAAGTCTATAAAAATAGTTAATCTTCTTTAAAATAACATACTACTTATGTCATATTTTCTATGTTTGGCGTGTCTAGATTGCTAGTCGCTACATTGTCATGTGCGCTGAGCAATCTCACAATAGACCGTTTCATCAGTCCTCAGTGCATGACGTCATCAGACACAGTTCTTATCGGCAAGGAAAACGAGCGTCGATACTATTTGAAGTTTCGCATTTCCACTTAAGTCCTTTAAAAACCTATAAACGTGTTTGTAAATTTAGCTTCGAGCATCGTTCATTCATACTACGTACTATTTCATTGACAAAGTCGTACTCATAGTTCGTCAAGGTTAGGCAGCACGCATAGTATCGGTAGCAACACAGAACAAGATCCTAAAGAAGCGACAATCCATTCATAGGCTACAATCTTTTTATACTTAGAGGATGCAACATTGTAAAATGCAATAACAAAAAGGTGTTCACTTACATGTGATTTAAAAATGTGTCTTATGGAGATAACTTGAAAGAGCAATTTGCAATACGTTTCGGTGACTGAGCTATGCACATTGGTAGTATTCAGTATGAGTCAATGTAGGTCGCTATAGATTATCGGACGTCGTTGGTGGCTCTTGCTACCGGTTTTACGCCCAAACCGTCGCCGTATTATCAAAACACGAGATTCCCGTGTCAAAACACTTAAAGATCAAACAAAATAAATGCAAACAAATTAACTCACAGCCATTTCATGGTTTGATAAAATTGTATATTATTATTATTTGACGGCGTTTAATATTCATTATTTATTTGTGATTTCATAACAGTATTTCAATAAATTGGTGATACACAAGGTTTAAGGTAACGCAAAATAAATTCAGTTAGGTTTATTTTTATGACATGGACGGTTATATAAACAGATTTAGAATGCATCTATAACTTTTAAATAGTTTTTAGCATAAGGATATGTGTTTGTGAATAAGCAATAAACGTGTGTTCTCAATAATTACATAGCAGTTCTATACTTCCGAGCTATTGTTGACGACACACTCTATTAAGAAAACTACTGCTGTACCAACACACAATTATCTCGTGAACTGTATAATGTATAAGGTTGTAATAAATGTTAATCTCAATGGTGAGGTTTGTCATATTTTATTTTGATTTACCATAAAATATAATTCTAATCGGCACATAGTAATAAATCAGTACATATATCACGTACTCGGTACACTGAATTGATTATGAAAGACAATGAAATGGTCACTTAGAATGACATAATTGTTCCGTCGACTTATATAGCATTTGAATTATAATAAAAAATACATAAATGATTTATAGAAGGTTAGATATGTATCGTGGAACAGTCGATCTATTTTTAAAATATTTTTATTTATTGGAACATTCGAAGAAAATTACAAAATAAACTGCTATTTATTATGTAGATGCGGATTTAAAATCCGGTAGCTATGGTACCGCGGCGGTCATCAATTCAAACATTTAAATTCGTCCGACGGAAATATCACGCAGAGATAAATTATTTACGATCTTAAAAACACTTAGAAATATCAAAATCCATTTCCATTCATAAGACCGAACGAAACACGGACTCTTTATAACTCGCGAGCGTTGCTCATAAAACCAGTTTAGATTTTGATAATTTTATTAACGATCGAATGCACGATCGAGCAGGGTCCCCTGAAGTCTCATATATTACGGCATTAACACAAATTATACAAGTTTAGAGCCACAACATAGAACGCGTGGGTGTCTTAATGTTAAAACGTGTCGTCCGTAATTATTACGATCCGAGGAACTTTAATGTCTTCGAAATATCGCCTTCTTTATTACAATAGAATCCTCACTAAACTGGATATATTGGATCTATTATTGTATCACAACACATTTGTTTAATGTCGATAATATACGACCTGCTCGGAATGCGATCCGAAGCATTTTATTATTCGTTCTAGTTTGAGAATAAATAATGCGACGATACGCACCAAAGCTTTACTGCGCTCGGTAATTATTGTTGTCCATTCACTTTACATCATTACGTGTCTCCTACATCTTCTTTATGTGTACCCATATTCGTAACACTGTCGCTGGGACTCTGTGTAGCGTAAATAATTTCTTCAACCGTCCCCACATTCATTAAATGCACATTGTCTCGAAGAGATTTTAATAGCGCTACCTTCGAAATAACGACCCGTGTGTAATTACGTAAATTAATTCTATTTTGATGTTACGATGCATCAACCGGTGAACAAAGTCTCACTAATTATAAACATGACTTTACGACCTTGGTAATGATGTGCTAAAACGTACATCACAATTAGGTAAACACAATACGTACCTAGCACCATTAGAATCCACTTACATAACAATATCAACAAGTAATCCGCTAATCATCAGTCGCTTTGATCTTTAGAAATGTTAATTCTTCAAATGCTTAGCACAAACACACGGGATACTAAGCTGTTTATTGCTACACAGCGAATCAATTGAACAAACTGCTTTCGGGCACTAATAGTAGGAAAACGATCCATTCGTTGCGTCAGAAGGCAGATTAATTAAACTTCTTACGACCAACTATACGTTATTCCATTTAAGTCTCGGCGGAGTAAAGTACTTTAATTAGTAGTTTTCCATTTATCGGACACCTGGTAAAAGCTATTTGACTTATTAGCTGAGTGACGTCTATCGTAACATTCTTGTCGAGCAAATAGAAGCCTTATGCGGGTAAAGTAGAGATTAGCGAAGCGCTTGCAATTTGCTTGCTCGTTTTTATTATTAAGACAAGTACAGTTTTCAGAGCGATCCCATTGGTTGGCATAATGTTAACGCGACAATCACGAGTTTAGCATTTTCATATAGTTATAGTCATAATTTGATAGTTTTACGTGGTTGTCAATTGTAAGTTAAATAGTCTTGGTGCTCATATATCGGAGTTTCTAAGAACCAAATCGGAAAGGAACATTTAGTAAATTAATCACTAGTATATTTTTTTTTATTTGTCGATACGTCACATTGTAACTGTTTATGAAAGCCAAATAAAACTACGTCTATTCAAACGTCCCGTTCCGTCTATTGAATTCTTTGAATATTTTGTTCAGTTAACAATCGAGATGGATCATCGTTCATTTCTGACGTGGCGGTGCATTTGGGTACATTGTCATCTGTTAGTTCCTTATGTATCATCAAATTAATAATACATATTGTTGATTTGATCAAGTTCAATGATTTGAAAAATTTATGGTCGAAAAAGAAAATGAATAAAAATTTTTGCGAGTATTTGTATTATTAAGCTTTTATTCAAGCTAGGTAGCAAAACTGTTCTATTTTTAATTAGCAGTGTGTGTTATGCCTAAATGTCACTCTATCTATGATATAAGCAAAACAATATAAGTACACGTTTATGTAGACCTAGAAAATCATATAATTTATCAGCAGGAGGAATGTAGAATTCCTCTTTACGAAATATATTTGTGAACGATGACAAAACGTACACGTAGGCTGTCTAGTCACAGTTTTGGTGTCAGTCTAATGTTGATAATTACATTTTGGAGAAAAGGCACGTTTTCACTTAATAAGTGTTACACGAAGCATTGACTTTTTCGTCGCGACAACGACAATTAGCATTAGAATGTGTTAATATAACGAATTTCAATTATCGGTACACTTCAAACCAAATAATGTGATGTTTGTTTTTGTCCCGTTTTAGAAATTTAGTAAGAACTAGTTTGGGTTGTGAAATGTTTTAAATAATGGCTTTTTATGAATAAACTTAGCTTAATCCCGGAGTCGAGTAGAAATTGTCTAGTTAAACTTTAAAGAAGATCACGTATACACTAGAAAGTTGGTTGAAAATAAACAAACCCTCCGTCACGACGCGCGGAGTGGCCGACGATAAGCGCACCTATTGAAAATTTAAAGTACGCGGTAACGGTAAAACTAATTACGCGTTGGTGTCAAATCAAGACGCTCACGACTTTATAAGCCGAAGATAAAAATGCGTAAAAAATGATTCGTGATTCAAATACATTTAACACCTTGAGGAAATAAAACAAATATCGAATCATGCCTTGGCCTTATGCCTTCTTATAAATTAACAACTGTTCAATTTAGTGCATTAGTTGCCTAAATAAAAATTATGTTTGTGTGAATAAAATCTAGATTTGTAGATCACATATAGATTAGACTTGACAGCTTTATCAACTTCAAGTCTAAATTCTTTTGAAATTTTAATATTATGCAAAAAAGTTTTCTACCAATGGTTTTAACTTAAAAAGATAGTAGGTTTACTGCTTTATGTATACATTTTGAACGTTTTTATTATTTCTCCAAAATTCGATATTAAAGCCTTTTATCAAGTGCAGGTTTTATTTTGCCTAAATAAAAATCAAGTTACATTTGAAAATAAATTTGCGACTTTCAGAGCATTAAACCTTATTCGTTTTGCATTGTAAAGAGATCGTAAGGAACCATAAATATTGCTTTATCTTACGTCCGGAACACCAAAAATGTGGGACGATTTCATTTCGGCATTACGAAGTACAACGTGACTCCGTAGGGCTGGCAACCTTGCATAGGTATCAGTTATGGCGACAAAAACCGATCTCATTTAGTTTCACCGGTATCAACAAATCGTGAAAGTTAATTTCATACTGCATTTTTCGTTTGATACGCCTTCACAAGTAGTTTGCCCATTCTAGTGTATTTTTCACTTCGACAATGCTGTTGGTAGAGTATTTTTTGTAAGTAAATGATTTTTCGTATCAATTGATATTTAATGCACTGGCCTATTTACAGTACTTAGGTATGAATTGAAAATTCTTGATGAGTGATACAATAGGAGTAGTACTGTTATCCATTTTAATAAAATCTTCTCTAACATTTTTTTATTCCTTTCAATGTACTATGACGAGTATAGCAGATGTTTCATTCAATAATCGAAGCATTATGAAATATCCCAATTAGTTCCAAATGCGATAAAACTACACACATGTGACATTATCACTATTTTGTCTTATTGTTGTGCGAAAATATGAACCCACACAATTTGGGGAATTTGTTATAATCCACGCCGTTGCTATTGTTATGCATCGTAGAATTAACGGGGATGATAATGCTGAGGGGTGAAAATTTGATCGAAACGGATGGAATATTGCTGTTTACGTTACTTCGAAAACTGATCGATGTTAAATAATCGCAATGGAACTTCAGTATTAACGGAAGGGCAATGGGTCGTACCGTTCGTGAAATGTGCTCGCATCGATGTAGTCATTAAGAGGTGCTTTGAATAAATTAAGGCGCGGTATGGCACAGGTGGATGATGCTTTAGGCTAAGAGTGGGATGAGAGTCGCTCAGACCGCAGCGTGGTCCCGAAGAGCGGGCGAGTTATTAATAATCCGCATTCACGAGCCGCACGAGCGCGGCGACCGGCTCGCGACGACATTCCATCGCATTGTCCCGGCCCGCTCCGCCCGCGACACTTTTGTCTATTCACACCGATAAATCACAGTCCGTTTCAATGTAGGCATTATTTACCTCTAACGACGATCTCGTCGCGCTACATCGATTAATTAGTGTAACACTATTGATAAGATAGCGGGGAAAGCGATCGCTTTCAATTTCCTCTCGAGGGGCACTCGGCGTAAAGTACGCGTTAAGTGCGGACAATCGGAGATAAAACGTGCGAGACAAGACTTGCCCTTAATCCGGTGATCGAAGATTGCGAGAAAACGTTTTGTCGTGGGGTGGCACGGTCCAGTCGGTCGCATTGTTTGGGAGCTAGCTTCTAATTTGATTGCCACAGACGGACGCGCGGACGTGGGCGAACACTTGATACATGGGTGTCTAATTAAACCCGTGAGATGCTGTACTTATTTCATAAGGTCAATTTTTCAATTGGGTTGTTGATACATATTCAAACAGGATGTCAACTACATTAGAAATATCATAAAACTTTTTTGTAATTAACGGAAAATTTCATTCATTTACATTTTGTTAAATTAATAGGATTTAACTTTATTACTGCAATAATATTCCAAACGTTCAACATATTCAATTATAATGTCATAATAAAATAAAGTCCTGAATTACATTTATGCGTACCAATTTTGACTAATTCATTCAAAATAGTAAACCTTATTAAGGAGCCTGATGGGTCGCCGCCACACGCGATGAGAACTCGCCCAGACGCAGTGTCGTACTCGGTACGGCGCGAGAGTCTAAATTGATTGTAATTTGAATGTGTTTTGAACAACTGTGATTGGAGTCAGAAACGTCTTCTGACTTTCATTAAACGATTACATGGTCATTCCTCTTTGACCTCGCGACGAGAGAGGATGTGTCGTCAAGTGACTTATTTTGCAAACAATATTATTACCAGCCTTATAGGGTATATTAGCGAGAATCGCCCAAGGCGGATTACTTATCTATACCATCGGCCTGATTAATATGCTTATTAAATTATGTCGATGGCAAAAACCGAGGCCGGCCAACCTGTAGCTTTAGGGAGTAATTAACAAAATGAGCCTTATCCAGAGATTTAATCACCGCCTTTAATTATAACTTTAGTGCGCAGGCATTCACGAAACGACGCCGGTAAAGTTTAATGTGACACTAATACCTACGATGTTAAGTCAATTTATTGACTAAGTTGAAAGGAAAATACTGTTCAATTACTTAATTTATTTGTGTATGGACTATGGACTATATGGTACAATGGATTTAACAAAATAGATAGACCAATTCAACTACAAAATTACGGTATATAGTCAAAACAAAACAGTCTATTGAAGTCAAATACTATTGTTAGAACTGAATGGTGATTGGAATTAGGGTCAAATCTTATTGATTAGCGAACAAAAATTTGTGAACAAACAGCATGGGAGAGCCTGGGATCGGTCGCAACTGTATTAACCAACTTTGCATATGAATACCCATTTTAATATCGACACGCATCATTACATTTAATTACATTTCCTGAATGTATGTATTGTAACACTCATTTCGCCTGTGCCTTTGCGTTTGTATTAATCTCGTAATACATAGACCTATTAAATATTTATAATGATCTCTATATAACTAACATGTCAATTAATTTAACTGGAAAATAATTGATGTAAAAACGTAATCAAATAACGGTTCTAGGTCTACCATATATGAATCACACAGTTTAAACATTGACATGCGTTTACCAAAAGTAGTTACGTGTGTTTTTTGCACCAATCTTACCAAACATTTTTCGTATTTAGAAGTAATTATTTAGGGAGCATAATTTTATCATTACTAATTTTGTCTTGGAAATGATTAGTGAATCGATTACGAATACATAACATGTCGAGATGATGTTGAATGACAAGAAGATTATCTTGGCCCAGTTTTCATATCCTCATGCTTTTAATCACCCTCTGTCTGACCATAATGTATTGACTAGGTCGGAATCAGTTGCCTAATATGGCCTGCGATCAAGACCCAATCAAATGAATTATCAGAATCATCACGGATATACATACATCATATTTCTGCAATATCACGTCAAATGTAATCCCCCTGTATATAAACTTAAATCCGTGTTTCAGCTGTGCACTTTTGTCCCCAGTATAAATTTACCACCAACCGACATTGGAATCTGTTCAAAAGTGTTAAATCGGTTAATATAATGATGATGGATGCCGTCCCGACCAAACAGCCCACAGCGGGGGTGTTTTACCCCACTATACAAATAAAATATTTTTATTATTAACTGGTCCTCTGTCCTTCTCTCACCCACAAAAGTAGCCAATCAAGCGCTCCCCGTCGTACAATTTAATCGAAATCATATTTCTGTTTTGTCATTATGGTATCACGTTTAGAGTTCCTCTCCTTTGTCCCGGGTCGCTGGTTTCTTGTTACCGATGCAGCTTTAGTTTTTGTCTTCGTTTTTGATAAATCAAACTTGTTCACACTCATCGAAAATATGAAGCCTTTTCGAATAATCGCCTAACGTTTGATTGAATCCCGCAAAAAACTGCACGACGTTGCCATCTGTTGCCAAGTAGTCGAATAAACATACTTTTTCTTGTTTAATCTAACCTATGAATGAAACGCTACCAAAAAAACGTGCAACCGTGTTGGGATCGAGCAATATTGTTTAAAATCTAAGACAGTCGCATGTGATTTCCTTTCATCATCACGGCTCTACCTGTGGGAGTTCACAAAAAACGTGGCAGGTAGCCCATTTGTTTGTTATTAATTCTCGCGTCGAATCTCGTTTTTTCCTCGGTCGCCTGCTTTAATTCTGTAAGAATATTAATTATAATTATAAACGGGGCTCGTCGCGTTCGTTATAAGGTGCTGGAGCCTTAAGTTTTGGTCCTAAATTTAAATCTGATCATTTATCATGCGACACTGTCGGTTATCTGTTTCGTTTTTTTTTTCTTTTGTTATTTATAATTTTAAACTCAGGAGTGGGTGCCTGATGAATTACAACCTAAGGCTATGTTTACAATGATATTAAATTATAATAAGTCTTTCAATTTACAATTGAGGAAAACGGCTTCAAAAATTTTCGAGTGGCAATCCAATATTAATTATAGCTATTTTTTATTTCATCGAAATAAAGTCTCGGTTGCAGAGTCTAATGATATATCCTTATTAATATAAGGCTACAAAATCCAGTATAAAATAATGAACTTTATGTGGTTTAGAATATATAACATTAAGGAACAACATGAATAAGATGTTACGGTTTGTGCGCAGACGGAGTTGACACGTCACCAAGTGAATTATCAGAATACGCCCGCGCACGCTTTCTGAACACAGTAAAGAGTAAAAATGATACTTAGCAACTGGATAGTGGGTTACCGTATACAGCAAATTGTTATATAGTACATAATTATACAACTACTTGTACATTGGACGCACATCCTTTTCTCGAAACATTAAACCTTTACGCAAAGCTATGCGCTTTTGCTAAATCAATGTATGTTCTCATTATAAAGCCTTTCATTTAT
>DVWM01000013.1:0-21352 GCA_018235105.1 Junonia coenia | reverse complement strand
TATTTAAGTAAAGAGTCTGTACTAAGTGGAATAAAAATTATTTAAAAAAAAATTATATTTTTTTTTTAATTTGATGTTTAAAAGCGTTTAACTTTGTTGGGCCTATTTCGATAAAGTTTTTTTTATTAAGTTTGACGTTTTAATACTTGCTTCGTTAGCTTTGACGATCGAAAAAAAAAACAAAAATCATCTTCACTAATTTTTAAAACCATTATTTATAAAAATAATTATAATCATTTTATATTATATTGCTTACTTGAAGGGCAAGACAACCAGTTTCAACACCGTCAATGAGAACTTCACCTTCTACAATGGCAAGACGGAATAAGGAAGAAATAAGTGAAGATTTGCCCGCGCCCGTTCTTCCGACTATGCCAACCTATAGATATAAATAATATTAATGTTTACACATATGTACATGTATTAAATATCTGTTTTAACAGTTATAAAAGAAGATGTAACTTGTGTCTGAAATATATCCACATTTCAATTATTCCTATGAAAGAACTTCATTGTGAAATATTCAACAATGAGTCTATTGTGGCTGGCATTTTCACTTGGATGATAATAGCAGGCCCTTGAAATAGTTATAATTCCAAAGTTCTTTGATCATTTAAGAATTTTATATCATAACAGTGTAATACCGTGTATCAAAGAATGAGTAATAATTTAATGTAAAAATATGAATCAAAAGCATACCTTCCATCCATTTTCAATGACTACATTCAAGTTCTTCAAAACGGGTAAATCGTCAGGTGTATATTTCATATAACAATTGCGAAACTCAACGCGGCCGCGCCAAGGCCAGCCTTTAGGGGTTTCTTTAGCTGAAACGGATATTGATTTTTAAGGCTTCACTATATCGCATTGCTTTAAAGATGTTCTTTAAAAGTGGATTGTTTTAATGTTTAAGTTACAGTATAAGTGTATCGTTGAAAGTTTATAACAAGTTCTTTAGAATTGAAATTATCTTACTTCCTTTATCCCACTGAGGTTCCCGTTCAATATGTGTGTATTGTAGTATTCGCTCCACGCTAGTCATTTGTGAGATCACTTCCGCCGTTTGTCGCACTCCGAACTGGAGCATACCCGTTAAGATGAGAGTCTGCGATATCGCCAGTCCCACGTTGCCAGAGAATATAGTTTCTGCAACAAAAGAACCTCTTGTATGTAAACAGTTACGTCAACTTAGCTCTGAAAACATTCTAGATATAAACATCATATAAGTAGATATAGATATTTAATTTAATTCTATAAAAAAGAACCGCAAGGATTTTGGTAGAAGATAAAATTTAAAAATTACTGAATGCTATAGCGCAACATTCACTTGGAATACAAAATACTTACTGCTATCAATAACGAGGAAAGCAACTATTACAATAGTTAAATAAATCACGCATATGAAGTCGAGCCAAAAACCAAGCGTAACTCCGCTAGCCAGATAGCTGCTCCATGTAGAGGTATGTATGTCCTAAAACATAGATATAATTTAGGTTGCTGTTTTTTTAATACAATAGAATGGCAGCTTGATGGCAGACAAGCAAATTGGACAACTGCCATGCTAGCTTATCATTTTAAAGCATGACCCATTTCTTATGAAGGATATTACTGTTAAATTTTACAGGATAATTATTCAATAATTTTTGTACTAAACGTTCTAGACAGTAAGATACTCTCGTACATATAATATTAGCATGGATGAGGCTTTTGCCAAACATTTTACTATTTGCATGCAGTTACTAAGCTGCACTAAGTTCTAGATGGATTTTTCTATTTGGTCCACTTATTAAATCAACGTATATCATTAAAATAATGATTTATTTTAAATACTGGTTTAATTTTAACAAACATATTGGTATAGTATTAACCTGATATCTGTCGAACTCCTGGATTAGGCGCTGCTGGGCCCCTGAAGATCTTATTGTACTGATGCCGTTTAATGTTGCGGACATGTGAGAAAATACAGGACTCCTTGCTGTTAATAGAATATAAGAAATAGTCACTTTAGATAATGTCGTGCTTCAATAAATAATTAAGCACACGGGCTACTTACTGGTTCCTTCTAGTCGTTTTATGGACTGAGCAGATTTCAAATAAATTTGAAGTATGATATAGAACAACGTCAGGATTATAGTTGTCGGCAATAACGTCCAAACTAACGCAGCCGCGTTTAGTGCCAGTATACTGAACATCACGAGGTAAATTTGAATGCACTCGAGAAGGAAACGAGGCAGCAATTCGTCCAACGCACCAATATCCTTTGAAAAACGATTCAAAATACGTCCTGAAAGAAGAAATATATTTAAATGAAATGTTCTATGATACCTATATGATATATGATACCTAGTTACTGTAATGGAAATGGTCAATATATTTATTTTTTAATGTTTTATTACCTGAAGAGTTGGTGTCGAAAAATCGCATAACTCCACGAAGCATAGAGTGGAACATGTCATTGTGTAGATTTCTCGAAGCAGTCATACAAACTTTAAAGAACATAAATGCACGAGCCGTAATAAAGAAGATGCAGCAAAGGATTAGGGCCGTATACACATACAGATATTGCGATGTGTCCAATGGTCCAATGTAAGCATATAAATTTAAATCTGAAAAGAGTACACGGTTGAAAAAAAGTTTTAATTATATTCTCCAAAATTATGATTTAATTTTAAGTACTTACTTGGTTGCAGTTCGATACCAGAGAAGTAGCTTGAAAGAGAAAACGTGGAATTTACAGGAGGTGCAACTATATCGTAATCTTTAACAGTAGTATTGGCTTCTCTTTCTTTCAGGCGTGTTACTTCATTTGTCCTGCAAAGTAATTAATTACAATCGCAGTTGCTCGACTTTTTCTCATTTAATATTTCGTAAGAATTTAATTACCAATAACCTACCAGAAAGTAACCCAATAGTCACAGAGAGTTGCAGATAGTTGTCCAACAACGAGAAGTACAACCATAAAAAATAATCTAGATGGTCGTCCACCAGCCTTCAAATAGGCTCCATAAACATGCCAGCCCATCGAGCCAGACTCTCTCTCCTCTTCTTCCATTTCTTGAGCAGGAACTTCGCAGCCTGTAGTCGATTCTGCTATAGACGGGCGTCTAGTTGTTGACAACTAAAATGAAAGGCAAACATTATTGTTTTTATTTAAGTATTTTTTTAAAGTAGAATGTTGTTAGGTATGTAGTAGAATCAAATGTAAAGTTCCTTTATAAATTAACTCACCCTTGCAGAGGTACGTCGTGACATCGGGAGAGGCTTCTCCTTTTCCGCGTTTTCGTCTTTATCTTCTTGAACTGAACAAAGTAACTTGGCGAAATCTTTGCCGGACGTTAATAGTTCTTCATATGTGCCTTTGGTTTCAATAGCTCCCTGCCAAATAAATAAACATTAAGCAAAATATTTTAAGGCATACAAAAAAAAAAATATTCTTTTGAAACAGTGGAATTTTAAATGATCAAGTATGTTATTAAGTAATTGAAAAACATAACAACTAAAAATGTCCTAATAATTGATGATTTGGTCAATATAAATAGACAGAAAATACTTTGATTTTACAAGCAATAAAAAAGATGAATCATTCAATTAACATTAGGATTTCCCAAAAATATGAACAGTATTCATACGATCAACCTAGAATGAGCTACTTAATATGTTTTCAAAAACCAACATTGTTCATAATGACGATGTAATCTGCCGCTTTGAGGTAGTGAAGCTGGTGAGTGACGAGGATGCGCGTTGTGTGGCGCAGGTAGCCGGAGATGCACTCGTCGAACAGCTGCCGGCCCACGTGCGCGTCCACCGCCGACAGCGGGTCGTCCAGCAGGTAGATATCGGCCTGAAACGTAGAGACAGACATAGCTTTTATATATTAATTTGTCAGAGTAGAGATGTCTGAATAAGAATACGAATTTGCGCATGTTTATCGAAGTAATCTCGACTCTACTATTTTTTTTTTGTTTTGCGCAGCGTATTACGCATTATTCAAATCATTCAAATTTCCTGAATCGGACAATATGAGTATAGAATATTATAAAAAGTCATCAAAATTCTATGTGTTTAGATTTTAAGGACGAAAGAAATGCAGACAATAAATATTCAGACTTCTAACGTATTGCATCATTTTACCAATTAACCCTAAGTATATTTTCTAAATTACGATATGACACCTCGTTCATGGGCAAAATGGTTTTCTATGTATGTAATATGGAAACATACCTCTCTATAAACAGCTCTAGCTAGGTTAATACGTGCTCTCTGACCGCCAGACAATGAAGCACCTCTTTCACCGACAAGCGTTTGATCACCATGTGGAAACTGCTGGAAGTCCTTCTGCAGTGCGCATACTCTTACAACCTAAAGTCATACAACATATAAAGTTATATGGGAAGGACCAAATAATTAAATATGAGTAGCATGTATAAATACTAAAATATACCTCTTTATACTTTCTATGATTATACGGCAAGCCAAATAATATATTTTGCCGCACTGTGGCGACGAACAGCCATGGTTCCTGGCAAGCATAGGATAGAGGCCCAGAAAGATGTATCTTCCCACTAGTTGAACGTAGCTCGTTTAGTAACAGTTGTAACACGGAACTCTGTAAGAGTAGAAAATAAATATTAGAAAACTTTTGTTGCTTTGATACAAAATGATATATAACTAAGATATATATAAATATATGGCACCTTTCCAGAACCGACTGATCCAATTATTGCACAAAGTTTCCCTTTAGGAATACTCAAGTTGATGTTGCGTAACGTTACAGGGCCGTCTTCGATCCAATTAGCACTGACGTTCTGAATCAATATACCAACATCTGGTTGTACCGGAATTGCGCTTAACGCTTGGGCCATGAGTCCTTTTTCATTGCAGTCAAAACCTTAGAAAGAATAACAATAATTGAATTATAAAATGAACAAAAGAACTATTCCCCTTTAAGAAGAAAATCTTTTTTGTGTTATGTATTTCGTATTACCTGGATTATAAATTCCTTCTTCATCGATTTTCTTGAATGTGTTCGAACGAAGGTCTATTTGACTGAGGTTTTTATTTTTCTTATTTTCAACCTTCTGTACCAATTTTGCAATGTCTACATCTGCTACACCTCGAAGATCTTCTCTCTCATCTGTTTATGGAATAATATTGTATTAGTCAATTGAAAATAAAACCTTGTATGGTAGAAAATTGCAAAAAATAAAATTGTCATGAACTTTAGTGAGCAAGGGTTAAATTAATAATATTTGTTGTAGGCTTGTTTCCAATATTTTTTACAACAAAAAAAAGAGACTTAAAAGAATGCATTAGTTGATAGTTAAATTCGAGGCCTAATCACGAAGTGTCGGATGGTGTCGCATAGTAATAAAATCCGTGCCTGTATTCCTGCATACATCTCCATATTGATTAAAAACTCAACTGAACTATCACCCGATAGATAACTTATAGCCTGAGAGGGCTTTTCAAAACTTTTTAGGGGCAAAAAAATCGCGGTATTATTTAAAATTTGCTAGTTATTGCGGGTTATCTTTGTAAGCTGATATCGTCTTTAAAGACTAATTAAAAGTTTAATTAAAAATAAACATAAAATTTTTGTTAGTTAGATTAATTTTTACACAATTTACACCACATAGTTAGTATTAAGAAGCATTATTCAAAAAGCGTAAGTAGTCAATAATGGCAAACACATATTTTAATAAATAGCATTTTTACGAAATTCTCACACTTTTAACGTTTCACAAGAGCCACTCACAATATAATACTTAAAATCGTACCCAAAAGTAAAAATTGTTGTATTCGAAGAACAGAGGTATAGGACTCTAACAACATTGATAGAGACAACGGTAATAGAATAGCTACCGATGCTTGAAGAATATTGAACATTTGAGCCAACGGGAAAGCCTGTGGAAATTAGCAATTTTCATATAGTTTTTATTATTTTATGTTCAGCTACTACATAGGTTTATAAAGCTTATAGTAAAATTATATTGTTTGTAAATGTACTATAATTGAGGCGTTAGTCAAAATACCACGTAGATGTGTAATATTATGTAGTATGTGTGATGTATAATATATTATCTTTCTGTTCTTAAGTTGCAAGAGTCTGTCATAATAAAGACTTTTTAACATAGTATCGTTTTGCGTATCATGCATTTGGTTCAGGCATGCATCGAGACCATGTGGTCTCACATACCTAAGAGCATAAACGCTTCGAGGCGTTGTACTGAAATCAGTGCTTCTGCCAAAAATGATACAGCATTTGACATAATTATTGAGAGCGTGCCTTGAAGTGTATTGTAGAATTGCGCCAAAGGGAACACCTGTAATGAAATTATTTTGTTTCGGCGTTACCCACCTGTACAAGCAAAAGAATATACATACGTAACACGTTTAGAAAATAACACGCAGTTGGTGTAATTGATTCACGTGTTACAATTAAAATGTTTGGTACGATTCCTTTAAGTGTATTTATCCTCAATAGATCACTACATGTGACGGACTAATAAATTAAAGCGATACTTACAATGTCTGCGGTGACTTGGTATCCGAATAGTGAGTAAGATAGAAGGGTGATGTAGAGGGTGAGCCTCTCGGTAAAGACCATGAAGCTGAGGTAGACTCCTCGGAGATAGGATGCAGATGTGATGCAGTTGATTTCGTTCTTGCGAGCCAACGCCACCACCTTCTCGAACGGTTTCTCCCAAGCGTACATTTTGATAACCTAGAATTATAAAATATTAGTAAAAATTCTCTCAACAATACCACGCGTGGCGTGTACATTTGAGATAAATCAATAAATCTACGATTTACCTGCATGCCGCTAATAATTTCGTCCATAATGCGCACACGTTCATCGGTTTTGCAAGCAGTTTTCATTCGTAATTTTGCTGCCAATTTGCTCATGTACGCTGAAATAGAATACAACATGATTACGTTTTATGTAAAAAATATTATATTATGATTATGATGATTGTTAACGATAGTTACATAACAACAATATTAAAACAATTTATTTTAAAATATTATGTTATCATTTGCTAGATATCTCGTTTTGACTATCTATCACGAATTAATATATGTTAATATTATATGTAGCTTTTAGAAGCAAATTTGTTTAATTGTTCTATAAAATGGAGGAACTCACATTGAACAGGAATTGTCTGTAAAACAATGCCGATGACTCCAATAATAGCGGCATAGCCAATTCTAATGTAGATCAGGTAGCAGACCAACACAACTTGTAGCGGGAGCAGCCAGATGAAGTGGGTGTAGATGAGGCGTAGTCGAATCGGTTCACGTCATTGGACAGGAGATTTACCACCTGCCCTGCTGTTGTTTGAGCCAATGCTCCAGAGCTCATACGCATTACCTAAACAATTACAACAAGTTCGTGGTCAATGTATTCTATGGCCTTCCATCAATTGAAGCAATGAACTCTTATCATAGGTTTTTCTGAATTGTGAACATTTAAAATCAGGAATGGAAATTTTTTTATAATTCATGAAGTACTTAAAAAGTCAATCTGATTTGAATCAATTTAAAAGCTCTCACTATACCTTTCTGTATATCAAAGAACACGCAGCGATGCGAACTTTCATGCCGAACTGCTGAGTGGAATATGTGCCGTGGTGGTTCAAAAATGCGATCAAAAGAGACATGAGTATGACAGCGGAAGCACAATACACGGCTTGCTCATACGACATGTCAGATCCCGGCTCCCAGTATGCCAGCATCATGCTCAAGGCAACGGGCTGGAACGGCCTAAAAATTGACATATGTATTTGAGTAACATTTGAATAGATTTTTTTTAGTTTTGTCAATTGATTTTTTAAATTGCGTTAGCGGTTCTATTGAAATATATTTGTTACCCTAGACAAGTGAACATAATAGTATCTTTATTTCGGCTTTCATTATGAGATATATTTAGATAATTGGTAATTGTAAAAAGTTATAAACTAAATCTAAGACGTATTGTATGCATTGAAAATACTTACTTAAGGATGAGTGCTTGTATGAGGAACATGAAACCGGAAGGAGCGTAGCTCAACCAGAACGCCTTGGTCATCGCGCGAAGAAGCGACGGTTTCCGCCCCTGTCTGCTCGCTAATGCGATTTCTTCTAACCATTTCCTGTTAATAAATAATAAGTAATAATAATATATAAATTGCAACACAAATTAAAAATTTTCAATCTATCTTATAGTTCCTAGTTCTGCTAAACCAACTAGTATGCCATGTAGATAAAATTATAGGAAACAAAATGTACGCACAAGTGTTATTCTGAGACGTTTTTGTTTGAGTTTATGTTACGTGATTTATTTTTTATTGGAATATTTTAAAACACAACTAAGTATAGGTATGTATCAAGTATTCGTTACTTCAATCTTTACATATACATAAAAGTTTAATACGCTGTTTATATAATTATGTCAACAGCTAACTTATTGTAATAAGTAAAAAAATCTAAAACAGTCATTTGTTATAAAACTCAAGTGTAGGTATACCAAATTAATATTCTTTTTAAATTTATTGAAAAGTGAATAGAATAATTCTTCGTAGCTGCAATATTTTTATAACCATTAGTTGGAATTATAAAAAAATATAAAAAGGAATGTAGGAAGGAATATGGTTACGATCAGCAGTGTATACTTGTAATTCAAATGAATACAACGTCAACTTAAAACGCTTAACATTTAACACTGGGCGGAATGTAGCGATGCCTCTTGTAAATCAGACTTGTCCAGTTAGCGAAGACAATCTCATTAATCGTTATACTGTTTCCCGACCCACCGAGATTCTTGACCTTATTCTGATGTACATGTTTTATGTTTATTTATCATAATTATATACGGATCATCTTCAGGTTTCGTAATCAATTTCGTTTGAAATAGGACTCTATTTAGCACTAAGCTGGCGTTGTCGAACTGATTTTTTTACCGTAGACATTCTAGAAGTTAGCGAATCTTTTTATTAAAGAAATTTATTCTTTCGTAAAAGCAAATGTAATTATAGACCGAGATGTAAATCTGGTTTAAGAAGTGCAAAAACCTCGGTGTGCAAATGCAAATCGTTAACACTATAAATAAGTGTTTCTTTCATGTTTTTATTCAACTACCAAAATAAAATATACATATATATTTTTTTAATTTTTTTTCTACCCATTTTTTTCTAACCCACTCAAATATATCCACAAGATTTCTTCGAATCATCAAGAGATCTAAATCAGTATCTAATCTGTGCTCTCCTTTTGGATAATACAAAAATGTCAAAGTATTTTATGTATAAAGATTTTATCTTTGTTGTAATTTTTTAATAATAAAAGTAATGGAAATATTTGACCTGTTTTTTTTAAACATAAAAAAATTAATGTGGATCTATTTATACCCATTTTAAGTAATTTTTTTCTATGAAATTTTATTAAAGAATGCCTTGTTTGATAAAAATAATGATCGCGCGGTCATGCTCGTGACTATGTTTGTAATACTTGCATTGTTCAATTGTGAGAAGTAGCATACAGTCGCTTAATGTTATTCACCGTGTTACAAGAATCTCGTATCGCACTTCGTTAAGCGTTCAATGCAATTATTGTCGTTATTGTCTCGATTATTTCCAATTAAAGACTAAAATTCTAATTGCATTTGATTTTAATTGTACAATATTGTCCTTGACTTGTAAAAATATGTGCATATATCATAATTACGGATGCGATTTATTACACCTATATCTAAAACGTTGATTTAATACATACCTATCTATAATATTAATGTGACCGTTAATGGTTGTATTACATCGCTATATTAAAAGTATAGTGTTAGTAAGTTTGTCTTCTATGCGTTCTTAGCCACCGATGATTTTTTCTAAAAATCTCCTATTTCTCAACTAGGTTTTGTGGCCGAAAATATTTCTACAAGTGATAATTTTCCTATGCATAAAGAGTTTGGTTATCGTGTACCACACTTGGTCAGCTGAGTCTTCGGAGTATTTCGACGAATTAATACGTGTGTAAGTAACAATTCGATTTAGAACTGTAAGATGGTTTTTAATTAATAGTATGACCTAAAATGTTAATCGCATGATTAAGGTGCGCTGCAGACGCGACGCGGGCTGACACGCCGACACGACGATCTCACTCTGCATAGTAATAACGGTACCGTGCACACACGTGGCTAGGTACTTGTAAACGAAGGAAACCCTTCCACTTGTATTATATGAAGCAATATTTATGAACTCTTGCGTTACCTGTTATGTTTGTTTTACTGAAGTTATGTAAGAATTGTACATTTAAGAAACAATGTTTGATATTTAGGAGTATATTAATGCGGCATTACAGTAAGATAATTTTAGACGATTCAGCATGACTAATATTAACTCGAGTAAAACCGCAAACAAGATTTAATTCATTATAAAAATAATAAAGTATAGTTATTTGGTGTATTTTTGTTTTTCTTAGTTTGCTTGAATTATTATTCAAGTATAAAAGAAATGGGCCATTGATTATTTAACAATTAGTTTTCCTTCCGTTGCCGCGTTGAAGCGAAAATGTCCTTTTTAATTTTAATTCAAGAAATTATGTAGGAAAACTTTGTAATGATAGAAGCATCACTGTTATTGTGGCTACACGGATTATATTGATTCCAGAAAAAAGGTCCTTAAAACATTAATTGCAGTGACGTTTATTACAATAGTTATTTTACGTAGATCATAATAATATGAAAATCCTGCTATCTTGTTCGTAAATACACGATAATATGTCGGAACGAACATTTGCTGTATTTGCTTATCAAATAATCATAGTAGAGCGAGAGTACAAAATTATCACGAATGACGTAACGTTAGACAATACATTTTATTTCATGTTTAAACCTGTCTGAATTATAGTATTAATTTACATAAAAGTGGATAATTTCGAATTGTAAACAAAATTAAAAACACCTAAGCGGCTAAGCACATGTCTACTCTACCTTGATTTTAATGTAAGCAATGTTTCGTCTTAATTTTTTCCTACTGCGTGACAGTACAGTGTTATGTATATTACACATATATACTACATACAATCTTTGAACGTATTGAGCACCACAACCAAGGGGAATTACGAAACGATTATATAGGTAAAGTAAAAAAGGCAATTGTCTTCAGTTTTGCTTGTCGGGGCTTTTTCTTTTCCTCAAGTAAGTTTTTAAATATATATATTATTTTTAATAAATACTAAAACAAGCAAATCTAAAAAATATATTATCAGTTAATCACTGTATACGTTTGGGTGACAGAAAGTAGGTACATAAGTTTAAAAATTAATTTAAACAGCAACTATTTTTACAGTTTTTACTCCCATTATCTTAAAATGACAATTTTTTTAGTGACGCAGGGTAAATATTAATAGATACTCGACTTCGGGGATGGTGGTCGGGCTATGTGTAGTTGTACTCACAAAATATCTCTGCATTGGACGTCATCTGCACGGAGGCTGAGGCTGAGAGGCTCCGGGATAGCTTTAGAATGCGCATTCGCTACTCCTCCCAAAAAATGTCAATTTTTGCTTGACCTTTTTAGAATTTTTCCAAGTGAAAAGCATGTTGCGTGTTTAAGCGAAAATGTTATGTTTGTATAATATGTATAGACATAAATGATAGGTATTTCATAGTTTGAAGTTGTTGGTACATTATATGACAGTTAATTTTTTGTATCAATAGTAAATACTTTTTTAGTGGGGCATATTTTAGTTTGAATATGTTTCTAACAGGTGCAGCGCTAGAGATACACATATTCTGTCATTGCATGGATTTTCCTGTAAGTGATTAGAGCTAGACTGATAAGAACAAAACTGCAGTTTTTACTCGTCTCAGATATACAAAAGTGTAGGTAACACATATGTATTGTATTTTTCTGTAGTAAATCAGTGAGAAAAAGAAACAAACAGTTTATACGTGAAAATAACGACAGAAAAGTGGTGTAATTATTCAAAACTACATATCATTTTTAAATATTTAACGGCGAGAGCTAATTTAACGAAATAGGAAAAGACAAAAGAAACAGTTTTGCATGTCCCTTTTTATTGATTTATTTCCAGACGACGGTAAAAAAAGATAATTGTAAAAATAGTTGATATAAATGATATGTAAATAAAACAGGAGTGAAAGCATATCAACCTTTAGTAGATAAATATTTTAACCGGCATAATGTATGCATTTCCACCTATCTGTGATTGTGGCATACTTACATACGTCACTCAGTGTTTATTGAGCTCGAAATATACATGCCATCATGATCAACATCTCGACTGCAAGTGCCATATCGGCTAAAAATATTTGTAAATCTGTCTTGCGAACAGATACTTCGTCGTGATCGTAGAACAGTGACGGATCTGCATAAATAATCATTTTAGCCATTTTACTATGAAAATTTGTTAAATCCATCAGTGTTTCGACTGATTAACTAGACATCTAGAAGACATAGAATTTTTTTCCCAACGTCATACTAAAATTTACAATCTGGTAAAAAAATTATTTCGCAATTTTTGCAAGTCCGTCACTGTTCTACGATTACGACGGTATATCTTTTGATTTACCTATTTTATTCCGTCGTCGGTTATGCCATGTGAATCAATTCAGTTGCATGTAAGAAAACATTTAACTAGCACGTTTTCTTTGTATATGTATTTCAAACTTTACTTTAGAAACCACCACGAAATAAGTTAATAGAACATTATATTTTTGGGCTATGTTGTATTTAAAGTGATTAGATATATTCCTTTAATTGAATACTTTGGTTTAAAAACACATGAAACTTAAGATAAGTACAGTACAGATAAGTACAGGATTAGAAGTTTATAGAAATCCGCTAGCAATGGACAACCGTGGAAGAGCTATGCATTTGCACGAATGGGCACAGAAAACTGGCGTAAAATGACGCTTGTATCGTGTTTCACCGCGTGAGTGAAGTTACCAGAGGCCGAAATCCTTACCCCTTCCCCATTTCCCATTAAATAAATAGAATATTTTGTATCGCTCGACCCGTAAAAATACGTCAAAAATATATATAATTGAAGCAACTAAAGAGTACAACAATAAATTACACAAAAGTAATATCTATAAAAGTTGCTTATTTCGTCAGTGAGCTAGTCGCGCTGTGCCTGTTAAGCGAATAGCCCCTGAACAAAATAAATGACCGTGTCCATCTGGCATTTAAAAAATTCCGTACCTTAGGGCAATAGAGAGCCAAAATAACAAGTACGGGGTTTTAATATAATTACGTAAAATTAACCCTTACGTAAAATCTGTTGTAATGTGAATGTATACCTATTATTATGTTTATTTAATATTATGATTATTCATTAAACTAATTGCTTTTAGATATGTGAA
The DNA here is from genome assembly GCA_018235105.1 of Junonia coenia. Lineage (NCBI taxonomy): Eukaryota > Metazoa > Arthropoda > Insecta > Lepidoptera > Nymphalidae > Junonia > Junonia coenia. The sequence continues at coordinate 7,992 of DVWM01000013.1, read as the reverse complement.
ACGTTAAAAATCAAAGCAATGACAATCCGAAAATTTTTGATACAATGCACTTTTACCTTCGCCCGTAACATAATAAAGTTTTTATAGGTACGCTAACAAACTAAAAAAAAATAAGTAATAAAAAACTTTTCCCTAGAAGATTACTTTGAGACGACCACGACTTTTTTTACGGGATTTTCTTGTTTTATACTATTCAGTAGTAGAGTATTAGTTTTAGAACTTATTTTTTTTTTACATAATTTTGGGGTTAAGTATGATACGTAACTGTTTAGAAATTTTAATACATATAAATATATTTTATAAACTCTTGCAATTAACGCGTGATTACAAGCAAATGTTTTCATATTTGAAGTGTGCTAATAAAATAAAACTCTTTCATTTGATGTGGGGACACGACACCGTCAAGAATTTTTCTTTTAAATTCTGTACTTTTAGTCCTCTAGAGGGCGCTGTAGTCAATTTAGCACGACATTATGTAGCCTTTAACCAGCAGACGATTGAGAGGCTTCTAATGACACCTCATTTGTCCAATTATACTAACTAGTTTATAAGTTATGAGGGAACAGGTGAACATATAGTAGTTGGGTAAAAATTCGCTTTAACTCTTGGGAGTTTGATCATAAATCGTGATATAAAATTGTGCTATTTTTCCATTTTAATTCAATTGTTTTATACAAATTATTTTTAATTAATTATGCATAAATATGCAAACCATTACGTTGTTTTCCATTATTCTTAAGTTATTAGTTTTATAATTGAATTAAGGCTGTAGCAATGTTTATCATCATATTGCAGTTTTGGTATTCAATGTCTCGATGTTGGGAAAATTCGTTAATGTTCACTCGTTCGAATTACACAAGGGAAAACGGAAATATGATCATGTCGTATACTTAGCAATATGTGTATTTTATTTGTTATTGTATCACAGAATAGCTTTTGTACGAATGTTTTGAAATTAATCAATAAAAAATAAAAACTTTTGTGTAAATATAAACACTAACTTAGGTTATTTTTTTAAATAACGTCAAACGCTATGGCGTCACCGGCGATCGTATCTTCGCCTTGTCCCTGTTTTGCTCCGACACGATGCTTTACACAATCCATCTAATTATTATTGATTATGTTATTACCGCCGGAGCTGTGACTTAGTCTGACCTTTTCCCACCATTCCAATAAATATTTAAAACAATTTTGTACTTCTACACAATCTTCGAGACCATAAATTTAATGAGTTGATTAGAAATGCAAAGCGTATTTAATATTAATACGACACTAGCGAGCAGTGTGTAAAGCTTGAGTCTCGTTCTCGGTATCTATTATAATTTGCGTCAGTTCTTAGAATAAAGGTAAACCAATGCACAAGTTAGTTCGTACGAAATGTCTAAAGAAAAAAAAAATAGCAGCGCGTGTACGACCGCAATGAATTCGTTAAAGGTATAAAAGGTTAAAATTGTTTGCGCGAGTTCTGGCTTTATTTCTTTCTTAAGTAGAAATGGAATGGCGTGGGCTGGTACTTGTGTAAAATACAACCGAAGTTAGTCGTACTCGTACCCACACCCCATTCAGTCTCAGAAAACGTGACTTATTAGTCACAGAATGTAACAAATGTTTTATGGATAAAAGGTTTAAAAGTCTAATTATTTTTAAGGTTTTAATTATAAAAATTAAATATCATAAGTAATAAATATTATGTTACAATGTACCTATATATGCTGTAATGGAGCAGCGTGATGGATTAGGCTCCATAACCTTCTACCTAATAGGAGATGAGGCCAATGCCCAGCAGTGGGATATGTACAGGTTGTTACTTTACTTACTTTATGTTAAAATGAATCCTGTACTAACTTTTAAAAATAATTATATAGACAGTATTTCTTTGCAATTTCAATTTGAGCTTATTTACATATTTATTGCAGTGAATCATTGTTCGAGGGAAAGTCAGGATTTCGTGTACCACATGCTAAATAACGTGTAATGCATGTTTGAGATGTAGATTCAACATACACATCCTTCTAGAGCGCCTCGTGCATGTTGAACAGCATGCTGTTCGCTTTATAAGGGAAATATACGATAATCTAATTGTCAGTACTTTAGAAGTTGACGTGAAAGATCGTTGTCATTCATAGATGAATCATGGTCCAATGAAACGAATTAATTTTAATCATTCAGTTTTGTACTTATTTAATACAAATATTACTCGCTGACCTATTGTAATTTATTAGTTTGAAACTGCTACAACTATTTGGCAATATACGAATTGAGACACCACCCCCCTTTTTGGAAATTTTAATTAACTTTTAATGTATTTATTTTATGTATTTTTTTGTTTACAAGGTCTAATGTATAAAATAATCACAAAAAGCTTAAAAAGGAATTCAAAATTTAACTTTAATGTATATAAAATAGTAAATATGCAAGCACTTAAAATTAAATTGACCTTTGTTTACAAAACACACTTTTTATTAAATTATTTATTTAAATAAACTAGTCAACGTATTTTTATAATATAAACAAGAGTTGTTTTGCGAAGGTCACATGCGTATTGATGACCAGAATGCAGTAATTACTATATCGCCCTTCTCGCCTTTACGTAGGGACTGCGGAAGTATGAACATTGGCGGTGATTTTAGCTTTCAAATATTTAAAAGCTTGTACTGTTATTCAAAAAATAGAATAGGATTGAGGGTGTTAAGGCTAAATCTAAATTCAAACCCTATGATTCAGATTCAAAGCAGTTCATATTTTCGATTGGAGCTTTTATTTCTGTCTGAAAGTTCACCCGTACCATACGAAGACTCTGGCAATCCCTTAATAAGTTCTTAATTTACTTGTAACTAACTATTAAATTTACGTAATTTATCATATCCGATATCTTAAACTATCAAAAATTTCCATAGACTAGCAGCGAGACGAGTTTAATTGGAGCAAAACTTGCGAACCAATCCCGATAATAGAATAAACGCTGTGTGTGTCATTACTTCCTCTCGAATATTCTGGACGCGTCTACGCTACCCCTGTTAGCGCATTACTGCTCCATTGCCTCCATTCAGAACGCATTGTTGGAATTACATAATGTAGATATCGATTGTAGCCTAATTCCAACATCCGACTTTCTTGATGTAGACTCTACATTATATGTCACATTGTGGAAGGACTAGCATTTAGTTTCGGCTTGGATTGCGTTTGTACATATTGTTTTAAATAATGCATATTTAAGTATAGCCAATGCTTATTAAAAGTAATCTGCATTATATAAGGTGTTATATAGACCTAAATATTTAAAAAAAGGTTCAGTGGCTCCGATGTTTACTTCGCACATACAAAATTCTCTTTCTTTATTGTATTTGTAAATATTCCGTTGGGTTCCCAACTTAGGGGTTTTCCCCCAGATAACATTAATATTTATTTTTTGCTTAGTGACTCAGAGCAACATCTAGTGCGTGAATTACGTACAACCACTTGTGGTGACTGGCGGTAATACTGGCGCCACTGACGATCATTTTTTGTCTGTGCTGTGCATAAGTAAGGCGAAAATGATGGTCTGATGGCTGATGGTCCGATTTACATTAAATCGAAATGATGGATCTTGTGTAACATTTAATCCATCCAATAAAATCTTAAATTTATTCAATGTTAACATGTATGATTTTAAAAATTCTGAATCTTCAGATGAAGATGAAATATTTAATGTGTTAAATAACTTTCAATAAAAACATTTTACAACATATTACAATATATTATTTCTAAATCATTATGAATTTATATTTATGTAGATATTTTTTAGGGTGAAAACATAAGAATTAGGGCGATTTTAGGGATTTTTGTCACCAACTTTAGGGATAAATATTTTTGAGAGTTGGTAACACTGATAGTCCGCCATAGAAAACGATAAATTTTTACAAAGACGCAAATGAATGGCGGTGTATGTAATATTTAGTGTATTTTAAAACTCTAATAGGACATTCAGTCGCATAAATGTCGTAAAAAAATCATATTGACTTAAATTCGTATAGGAGTTTTATACGTCACTCTAATACGACTATAGTCGGTATAAAAGTCGCAAAGACGTTTCTACTGCCACAACGCTGGTTACACGACTAAATACCGTGTAATAGTCGTATAAAACAGTCGTATAGACGTTTCTACGACGTTTTTACACGACTATAAGTCGCATAAACTATCGGCGGCACTAAATCGAATAACAGAATAAAATTACTTCTATACAACGCTTATACAATTATTAGTTGCGTAATTCGACTATTCGACTTCTTATTCGACTAAAATGTTTGTTGGGCAGTAGTTGAAGTATGAATAAAATTATTTTCGTATTACGATTACGCTTCAGATTAAATATTAAGCATGTACTTACAGTCTGGATTAAATGAACCAAAATAGTATAAGTTGTTTTTTGTTTTATTCCGAATAAAAATTGCGTGATATTTGCCGAGGCCAAACATGTAAGATTAGATGAGATTTGACTCGACCTCCTCCACCCCTAAAACATCTCACGTAATTTATGGGTATCCATATTTAAGTAGGTTTTCGGATTCCTTGACAATAACACGGGAAATTCTGGGACAATCCCGGATTTGTCGTTCGTCTGGCAACCCTATACGGGACCCTGTCTTTGCCGTGACCGCAGTGCTTTAATTAAAGGATTACCTGTTTTTCCGTCCGCCCGTCGAATACGGTTACCATTCGTATCGAATGCGGGAACTATTCAGTAAATCGTATACAAAGTATTACTGTCTGTGCTTTTCTACGACCTGGTACAAATACAATGTTTTTTTTGTTCTTTTCTTTTCACACTTTGGAAATCAGATGTGTCATTTGTTTTGTATAAAGGATTGGGTAATGGGCATGCAGAGGAAAACGGAAATCAAATTGAAAAGTTAAGTCTCAAATGATTTTTGTTTATTTGAACCTGTAGTGTACATTTTATTTTATTAACAACGAGAACTTATTTCACAAAAAAGTAGAGGAAACTCGTGACGTATGTCTTGTATGTGAAACGTGCATATATTTTATTAGCCGGGGTGAAACGAATAGCATTGGATCCGGTTAGCTCTTCAGGTGGTGAAACGAAATGAAATTTTTACTTTTTACCTCCGCCCTCACTCGAACTGAAATATCTTTGGTCAGCGGTGCTTCTGCTAAATTTATCTAAAATCCCATTCAAAGATAGACTTTTACACGAGAATCCGGGTAAAAGTTTACTTCGTTAGTTTAGTGAATTGAGTTTTATTTCGGTTCAATCAAATAACGGGAATTTTATGATGATGAGTGGTTAGGACTTAATAACATTTACTTGTTTATAACTTCAGTTACAGTCACACGATTACCTATATAGGTACTATACTTAATATTAAACTACAACTGTTTGAATGTGTACTCTACCTAAGGATAACACATTATGCAATAAAACAGCCAAACAAATTAACACAGCTATAACGTAACAGAATTTCCCGGAACAATAGCACAAAAGAGTTCAATATGTAAATTCGAACAAAGAAATTTCGGTACATGCGAAGTGAAAACAGACCAACAATGATGATCAGATGCAAACAAAACGCTCTTTATACATTATCCAGTTTCAGTTAAAAGCCACCGGAGCGTGCTCTGCGCTTTAACAAACTGCATTCGAAATTAAAATTTTTCATTCCCTCTGTCCTTAGCGGAGGATCACTTTTGATTATATTCCCTCCACCGCAACGTAATTGGGATATTCTGCGGGAGCAACAATGGCCTTGCACAGTCATTCGTTTTAGGTATTATAAAATTTCCATTCTTCCACAATGCTATTCTGTGTGTATTATTCTTGTTTTCGCTTAGCGATTGCTTAGTCCTTTTGAATGTTTTGTATCATAATGTACTTACCTGTTCTTTTGTTGTCCGCTCGTTCTTGAGACGGTTGTATACAATTTCGAAAATGTAGATAATAATGTAAGAAAGGAAAATGAATTAATGAATGTACGAATCGTGAATGATTTCATCGTGTTTCTCTTTAATGAGATTGGCATGGTTTAATTAGTTTTTTCTTACTTGTAATTTTAAACGGTTATATGAAGTTCTGTATCGATTTTACTATTACATTTGTCTATAATAACTGGTAATTAAAAAAAATAAACCAATTACTTTTGAGGTGGATGTGTAAATTTACAAAATCGAGCACACCCAAAAATATAAATAATATTTTAGTTTATTTTTTAAGTCTATTTTTACTGGCACTCTTATTTCGTGATTTTTATTTTTATTTCTATTCACTGTCGTTGAAATAAAAATCTAAGAAGCATTTGAAATGACCTACCTACTGTATACATATCGAACCCGTGAAAGAATAGTCACCTAAATCAAAAATTCAAAATATTTACTACTTCAAATATTGCTATAATGTCCAAAGTTTTAAAGTGCATCTTCAGATGCACATAGACATAGACACATTTTTTAACTGACGTGATATTTCTTTTAGGGGTGCTACTATAATATCAAATCCGTACTTCGTTTTAATAAGCTAGGCCGTTACACATATAACACATCTCAAGAACTACTAAAAAAAATTGAATGAAACTGACACTCTAAGCGAATGTAAATGTAAGTGGCTGTATATGAAAACAAAAAAAAAGAATCTTAAAAAATTTGACCCCTATTTTGTTAGATATGTATCGATGTACGTGTGACAATACATGTGAAAACAAAAATAATTATACAAGCACAAATATACATACAGTTATGAAATTTGGCACACGTATTAAGAAGCTTGTACAGACTAATATACTACAAAAACTCAGCATTTCTGACAATATTACGTATACAGGATGAATAGATTAAAGCTTTACGATCATATTAAAATTCAATTTGAAGTTGGCTTTAAAGGTTTTTCGTGAAAGACGGTAAGTAGTTTTCGCAAACATTTTTAACTTTATCCAATAAAGTGTAGGTTAACATTAAAAAATCAAATTATTTACCGTATACAATTTTAATCTCAACATACCCAAGAAAATCAGCATACACATAATGGAAACATACCTATGTATTTATAGTATTTTCACAATTTTAGCTTATAATAGCGAAGCTTAATAACATAGAAAATTGCAACGAGTTTGTTTGTATCTTCACCTCAAAGGTTTTATTATGCATAAAAGGCTTTATTTTTCTTTATGTTTCTCATATGCAATAAGAATAGGAAATTATTCTACCTTTGAAACGTAAATATTTGTCATTAACTTTAAAAAAAGTGGAGAAAAAATTTAATATAACTTGGCATAATTATTTTCAGCATATGCTAGACTTGGAATTAAAAAAAAAGTGTTTCTAGCGTCTCGCCTTAGCTATAAAATGGTACTCCAATCTTTTAAGGCGAATTACCGTGTGACAATGTGGCTCATATAATAGCTGCGAGAGCGGCAGCCCGTGACGTCATCAACTAATGCACTACACTGATGATTGTCGTAGGTGAGGCCGCAAGGTAAGGCATGGCACTGATTCACTGGAAATGACTTTTTTCAAGCAAAGCTTACGTCTTACAGACAGGATATTTGTCACTAATTTTAGGTTTGGGACAATTTGCTGGCCTATGATTGGCTAGTTTAAATTTGCGTTTTCTCTTTTTTTTTTAAAGAATAACGGAACTCGTTATCAGTTTTAAAGAGTAAAGGTTCATATCATAATCCTTTTATTTGATTCAGGCCAATTTTGTAACAATTTTTTGATAGAGATGGAACATCTGACTCTTGGCTTACATCTTACGAAAGGATTATAACCTACTTAGCTACTTTACACCAACTTTCTTTGAACTACGGTCTTACTGTCTCGGCCAAGATTTGTAATCTAATACAAATAGAGTCTAGAACAACAATGTTATTTTCTAATGTAGATATTGCACCTGTGAAAGAAGAGTCAACTAACTCAAAATATCTACCACTTCTAAAATTGCTCTAATGTCTAAAGTTTTAAATTGCATTTTTTGACTTGCTTGACTCTTCTTCTAGGGGT